>CAXKVY010013898.1:0-38429 GCA_964058915.1 Tetropium fuscum
ATCCGTTCAAAAGTTACAACTCATCAAAGTGGATCAATTTTATAGGTGAACCACTTCAAAAAACGTGCAGTGTATATGTAAATATTTTATGACTTTTTATGACCACGTTACAAATTTAGTATCTTATGTAAACGGGTACAACTATTACTGCGAATAATATTTCCATTTGGTTTTGTTTATATTTGATATTTGTCATCTTGATTTCATTTTATATTGTCAATTACCTTCTATACGTATTTCAATTATGGTGACAGCAGATTATCGCCATTTTCTTTGAAGTTGGTTTTGTGTTACAAGGTGCAAATATACAAGGTGTTCCATTTAAAATAAGATAGTTTGTTACGACTTTCAGAATAGCAAGAAGTGTTACGTGGACGCCATTATTTCATTTGAGCAGAATATGGAGCGAATATCAATTTACCAAATTTTTAAAATTCAAATTGAAAATATTATCTAAGTTTTATATAAGTATCTCCAAAGTATTCTAATTGTTTGTCACCGTGGGACATCCTGTATTTAATTTGTGGATATTTTCGTAAATTGGCACCAAGAAAGATAACTTAAATGCAGACAGAAAATTATCTGCCTGTATTTATTTATTTATTACATACTAAGTGTCTCTTATTAGGTAATCTATGATTGATGCTTTGCTTCTAGTTCCTTAATTGTTCTCGTAACCTATTTTTTTCTATATATTATATTATGCAAAGAGATATTATTTAAAGAGATATTTCGTAGTTGACATAGACACATTTAAAAGCTGCTAACGGCAAAGTGTATCTACTAAAACATGCATTCATCACATGCACTAAAATCTCTATCCTAATAAAATTGACGACCCCCATCTATTTCCCGCGCAAACGGCCACTTCTTATCAGGTGGCGATAAGCGAGTTACCATATCTACAATTAGTCAGGATCACTCGATTTGGGGTAAAGAGCGCAATAATTGCCTTTATCATAGTTTCTTACCCATTGGTCAGGTTTCTTACCGTATACGTTCCTTATCTGTTAACACTAAAAGTCTCGATTGATGAACTCAATTAACTTTTGCCGTTATCCTTTCCAGAAACGGTTCGGAAATTCGGGATTACGAAAAGAGCTTTGGCTGTAAAAAAGGATTAAAAGACAGTCGCCCTTATTTATTATATGAGTGAGTATGACTTGCGACACATGAAAAAACGTGAATACCATATTCGAAGCTTACTCGGGAGCTCATGATAAGAAATTTACAATTTACAGCTATTAAGTTAAAATCCATTCTGCTGCTTCTGCAATATACAAAATAATATACGTACAAAATAAAATAACGAATTTTGTTCGTCACAACCACAAAATGTTTTTGTCAAATTTTCGGGTAAAATCCAGGCACTCTTGCACTCTTTCTGCATCCAAATTAAATTTCACGTTGGATGTATTTTATTTTTTAAATCCACATTTAGTTCTAAATTTAAATTGAAACAATTTTGACACGAACAAAAATATATTATAATTGATGCGTCACTGTGAGAACCATATTTACAACGGGAAATTACCTAACGAAATATTTTTTGTTACCATGACAATAATATTTGATTTTAATGGCCCGACCACCAAGAATTCGTAAGAGAATATATAGTTTGTAACATTCATTTGGATGTCTAAATTGCCTAATACTATCGAACGTTTTGTGGTAAAGTGGGGTCAACAATAATTCTTGAAATAGAAGTAATATAGTTTTTCTTTATTTCAGTGTACTATTTTGATGGGTTTTGTGTTAAAATTGGTTAGTTATTAGTATTCTATCAAAACATAACAACTTGTTGAATGAAAGCGCCTTTATAGTGACGATTTTAGCTTGCTATAAGAAAAGTTATACTGCCCCGATCTCCCAATGCGGCAATTGTGGGTATCCTTTGAAAATTTATGTCTCATATTTCGATGTTACAAATAGTACATACTAAGCTTACAAAATGTATAAGCCTAATTTGATATGCCTACTGCATTAAGCTAGATTATTATTATGCTAGATGTTTATGGAAAATAAATTAAGTACTACCGTAAGTACTACTTGCTTTCAGTTAGTATAAAGCTGTAAGTTTTCTGTCACTTCATACGTTTCAACCACCTGCTTTAAGATTTACTTAAGGTGGAAACAATTTAAACTATAAATATTACTGTAACAACGTGGTTTGAATGTTTTATAAAAATTTTGCTCACCTTTAAAACGTTTATTTTAAAGTTTACTTTTATAACATTTTTTTCGCGAAACTTATGTTTTACTACAATTTGAACGCAATTTTCTGAGCATTATTTTGAAGACGTTTGACTTAAGAAATATAAAATTTTCGTCTGCGGCGCTATTTACACGCCACGGCCCACGCACGAATTAATTTCAAACCCCGCGCCGGCACTGCGTGTGCCTCCAACGACATATTCAAAAGTCGGCGCCTATGATTGTATGTACAAATATAAAATATGTAAAATAACACATATCATATTTTAATATTAGAGGCTATTGTACCATATACACTAATTCTTTGGGGATGATATTATGATGCACTCTAACATATTATTTACTTAAAAATAACCCTCATGCGCTGATCGTAAATAAATTTAATGCTGGTAATTATTAACACACGAAAGATCATGAACTATTGCCTGATTTATTTTTTAACACATGTAAGCTTAAGCTTAAGATTGCAGATAAAAAGTGTCATATTAGTAACATGGTGGTGTCAGGGACAAAATTATCAAGCGATATCGATCTTTAAAATTTAATTGAGAGATTTAAGTGCGGGCCTGACAAAAGAGATTTAGTAAACCTTATTAAAAACGCAAGTGCATATGATATAGCAGTTTTACGATCATTTACAAGGGCTCAATTATATGCCATATATTACATATGCTCAATGTGTATGAATCTATTTCAGAATACATAATATATTGACATTTGTCTACAAATATTCTTTGAATACTTGATTAAGCATAATTCAATTTTATACTTTGTAGTACATTTTATTTAGGTACGTACCTACGTCATCTGAAATAACTTAAATTAAGTGAACTATTAACAACAAACCCATACATACACTGTGTTTATGCTCACAATAAATATTACTATAAATTTATTCCTTAACATAATTTGCCTGATATTTATTTATAAATATATATATATATATATATATATATATATATATATATATATATATATATATATATATATATATATATATATATATATATATATATACATATATTGAGATAAACGAAAATACAGAACCTAAATTGACAATCAAATACAATAAATATAACAAATTAAAATTAAATTAAATTCAGTAGCCGGCAACTAACGGACAGACTGTAGTATAAGCGCAAGCAAACACTTGCCTATGACCAATGAACAGAGTATAGCTGAACGCGAACCAGCTACGCACATGATTGGTCAAAGCTTAATATCGTTATAACTAAATAATTAATCACCAAAAAAATCTGTTTCAAGTGAAATTAAAATATACAAGTCATAATGATAATTATAAAATATCAATCACTAATAAACTGTGTCTAGATGAAAGGATTACTGCAAAAGCATAAGTGTAAATAGTGGGTTGAGGGTTTTTGCTAGGAAGCACAATGAAAATGTAGAGGGAACGCGTCACATAGAAAGTGAAGTTACGCGACAGAAATTGAATTTGACTGTATGACTGTATTCAAAATTCAAAATTATATGTGATAATCAAAGTGTAATAGTTTTAAGTGAAATTAAATAAATTAAATATTATAAATTAATCTGATTGGCCAGATCAAAATAACAGAACAAGAAAGAAGTATTTTTTTAAGTAAGTAGTAAGAAGTTTGTTTTTCATTACGGTACATCCGTAGAAACTACAAACATGATAGAGAGTCCAGTTACGACGTTCATTGAAGCAACAGCCACGCTCCTCAATTTCATGAAATTTTTTTAGAAAATAGTTGTAAATTTATAATGATAATTGTTAATTTATGCTAAGTAAGCAATAATACAAGTGTAAATGGTGGAGAAGCAGAAAAACATGCATGGATAAGTGTTTTCGGCATTTTTACAAGTAAGAAGAAAAAATCTTGATAGCGTCCCAGCCCAGTAGAAGAAATTTGCGATCAATATCAAACAACAAAAGGAAAAATTTTTCACAGTAATTAAATTGATAGAAGATTAAAAACTACAGCAGCAGTAAGTAATAAATTTGAGGGTAAATAAATGGCAAGGCGAGATCACAGCGAAGGCAGTCAGCATTCTAGAGGCAGTGCAACGACATCCCGCTAGATGACACCACCACCAGAGCCCAGCAGCATTTGTTAGTTCGTGTACCAGTGAAACCAAAAAGTGAGGTTTTCTGCAAATTGATAAAAGGATTAACATATTTTTACAAGGTAATAAACAATTCAAAATTTGCTAATATTAAGAAATATTGTGTCAGAGGACTTGGTTCCATGTAATAGATTTAAATTGCGTAGATTTTGTTGTAGGATAAGAATAAGGTTCTAAGATTATGTTTATTTTATTAACCATACCTGATAATAAACAGAGTCATATGCAATCAACTTCTTCTTTCTTATTTTGAAAATTTCAGGAAATATTTTAAAAACTAATCCAATTTGAGCTTCATTAAAATTTAATAATTTTAATAAAATTTCGCATACAATAAAATTCAATTATTTTCAGTCATTAACTTCATCTTGCAAATAATCTTTTAAAGAACTTGATATAATAGAACTAATTGAACCTCCTCTAAGAGTGCTCATGACTAAAGTGATCCTTCAATTAAACTAAAAATTAGTGGTCATAGAATTGGCTCCCATAAAAAGAGAAGGATTCAATAAGGAAGTAAATTCAGTAAGTATCCTATAAACAGAATAAATATGTCTCCATCATATTATTTAATTATAAAATATCTTAATTACAAAAGCCTTAAAATATATAAAATATAACAATTTATCTCATCAACGTGAGGTATTATATTTCATAACGTCAATTTGACCATCCCAACGTGGGAATTTTAAAGTTACATATTTCTTAACAATATAATTTTAGCTCACCAACGTGGGGCTTATTCAATCAAAGCTATATAAAGCTTATAAGCTTCTTAAAAACCTATAAGATAATTCTTAAAAACCTACCTATTTGTAATGTAACTCAATTTTGACGTTTAATAACTATTAAACGAGTCTGTTTAATTTCAGATTAAATTTTGTTTAAAATAATAGTGACATTATCCGCAATTAAACCAGCCGATTAAACCATTGCACTGAGCAATTTTTTTTAATCAAATGCGGTATTTGGTTGTTAAAAGAAACTTTTTACTATATTCCTATTTTTATCAATCATTCCATGCTAACTTGGTATACTTAACTAAAACCATTGCATATCATGTTAATTATATCCATGGCATGTTCGTTCGTGGTCGCGTTTACTCGGACATGACGTCCTTGTCAAACGTTGTCGGGACATATCCGGCTCATAAAAAAATTACGTGAGAATGCTATTTAAAAATTATAATAATTAAAATTAATTCCAGTTCCAGTACAAACTCGGTTTTTAAATAATGCAGTTTAATATACAATACATTTAAGTATATACTTTAAGGATAGCAATGCTTGCTTCCATGCACCCCACGCCTCTGGACTTTATATAAAAAATCGATTTCGGTGAATCCAAAAATGCCTGATACCGGATAGAAAACTGGACCGGAAGCCTGTTATTCAAGATGACGCCCAGGATGGCGACTATTTTTGAATAATTAATAATATGAACTACTTATAGAAAGAATACAGTTACTAGTTGCAATTATATCATTTAGGTAAAAATGATAAATCATAAAAGTATAAATTATTACTCCATAATGCAAAATTACCTAAATCCGGAGGAAGCGAACTTATTGTGACATGTCATCGTCAAATCAAGTGCTCGATGTAAAAACTCATAAGTAACAGGTGTAGCAGATGTGGTCACATCAGCAGCGTTGTTTTATTTCATACCAGTTTCATTAAACTGCGGCCAAGTTTTATTTCCTTTCGAGTTGTAACGCTTTTTTTTGTGCCGTGCCTACCTCAAGTGGCAGGCGCTTTGCCATGGTCAAGGTGGGTTGCTGGGCTGGTCAGCTGTTGGCACTTTTGCTTTTTTTTGAGCCGCGACCTCATACATGAAGTAAACCGGGCGATCGCTCGCGTATGCCCGCCGGCGCTGTATTTGTATCTCTTTTCACTTGCAATTGAAAGTAACCAACCACCACGCTTTTGATCATACAGTGCAGTAAAATTTCGAGCTAAGTTTGCGCCCCAAGTCATTACTTTAAATTCTGAAGCTGTCCCACTTGCAGTCCTTAGTGTTGTTGTTTAGCTTTTGGGATGTCTAAATTGTTTTGGTTGACGGAACTCGGATACTGATATGCAAAGTAATTAGTTTAATTTTACTAAATAATATAACAGAATTACCTTCATGGAGGAATTTTCTTAACCTTTGAACTTTTAATATGCAACTAACACTGATCGTGGCTTTCCACAAACACCAGAATACTGAATATTTTACTAGACGTGCGTCTTGTCAACCAAGTTGGCATCAGTGGGAGACTATCAAAAATGAAACTAACAGTTACGAAGGGCGTATACCAAATAGCTTGCTCTTTTACTAATCAGTCCGTTACATATCTTTGGACCATCTCGGATCACTGAGCCATGACACTAACTTGATAAATAGGATACTTACTCTCTTAGTGTTAGTTAAGTTTTTAATCATCTTTCGATGCGAACTTTGTTGGCGAAACGCGCTTCGTGTTTGTGGTGAGTGTGGAAAACCACGTCAGTGTTACTGACAAATTATAGAGTGTTGCAATTATATAGGACACTCTTCGTAGAATAAAGTTTCGTAGAGTTTAAATAACTTATGTTGATTAATTTATCGATAACCTAGATTTACATAAGTGTGATAATATTAATGGTGGTAGCAAAAAAAAACCGAAATGTTCGCATTGGGACATATTTAATTCTAATGAAACAGACAATGTTGATGAAATATCCTTTATTAAAAAAAATATGGCTGAAATTAGTTGCATTGACTCTATTAATTGTACTGATACTACTGTACTTTTATATAAGCTACCTATATTTAAAATAATGGTGGAGGGGCCAGGAATTCAATAATAAAAATACTTCAAATCTCTACACTAAATCTTTCAAAGCAAGGTGTCAAAGTACATATAATATCATTAAGCAAGCCCTTCTCTAAATGATGGACTCGTTTATTTTTTTAACTTCACAAATTTAAACCGATACAATGTTCACGAAAATTATATTTCCATTCTAATGTTTTTAACTTGTAATTATATTCCAGATGCTCGAAATTTTATTACAAAATTTAAATTATATATGCAGTAATGTATTTGATATAAGTATTTGGAATTGTAAATATTTCTTTTTTATACCTAAATATTTTCTAGTGAATATTTATTATTGTTATTATTGGTAGTGTACATATACCGTGGTAATGAGTTGATCATTGTTTAAATAAATATAATAAACCGAAATGCATGTAGGGCAGAAAATTAATTGGAATCATTTGATGGATTTATATTATCATTAGTGAATTCGTTGTTATTTTCATTTAAGTCTCCATGCTAAAAGCCTACCGGTAACTGTTAAGATATTCTAGAATTGTAAACTAGAAAATTGTAGGCTTATATAGTGTGAGCTGATGCACCGACATTACAAATTGCTTGTCTAAGGAAATATATGGACAATCCCATAGCAAGGCCACCCTTGATTTCAGAAATTGCTTATTTGCCTATCGCAGATACATCTACAGAAATATGTTGATGCAGTTCGCGCTAAAAAGAAAACGTGGAAATAAATAAATGAAATAGATTGTATCTAAAATGCTTCGAGATCTTCAGCCTATACCTGACAAGTGGAGCTGTCGGTCTAGAACAAGTTATGCGATATATATCTAAATATTTAAACGCGATAATTATTATAATACAAAGCTACCTCTTCTTTTATTCGTGATTGAAACAGTCTATATCAGGATTAAAATAAAATACGCATGCCTGTACGACAAAGAGTCGTATTTACAATTGGGAAACTAATATCATGATGTTATATGGTATATTTTCATAATAGTCGTGTGGAGATAACAAAATAGTTCTGATATCTTATAGACATTACCGATTTTCTTGTATTTTTTTTGAACAGTGTTTTTTGAAGAGGAACACTCAATCAAGTATGATATATATTTTGGACCTGCATATAATTTTTACCATTCTATATTTTAAAATTGGCTAATTTTTATTAATTAACAATTAATAAACAAATTAATCTCGGGAAATAATCAACAGAACTAGACCGAAATCTATACTCAGTGGCTTTCCAGGTCTCTGATCACGATTTTGAAGTAAATATAAGAAAATTAAAAATGACGGATCCAGTATGGCTGCTATTTCAGGTTAAACTGATATGTTTAATGTAAATAAGTAACAAAAATGAACAAAATCTCTAAGAAGGTGGCTTTATAAAAAAATCGACATATTAATTGAAAAAATCAATATATGCGTTTATGTACAACAATTATTTATTACCTATAATATGCTACTGGATAGGGCTGGAACCTTTGATGTAACTATAACACTCTGAATGTTACCTATAATATGAATAAAATAGTCAAGTTTTCCAAATATAAAACATTATATAGTTGGAAAACTTGACTATTTTTATTCATATTCTTACTAATATTATAAATGTGAAAGTATATGTGTTTGGAAGATGTTCTATCACGCAAAAACGGCTGAACGGATTTGGATGAAATTTGGCACACAGATAGCTTATTACATGGATTAACATATACGATAGTGTTTATCCTGAAAAATGTTAGATTCCTGTGGGATTATCAAAAAAGGAGATGCATTCGCGGGCGGACTGAGCGTTTAAAAAATTCTGAGTTTTGACAACAGACTTCAAATAGATTTGTATTTTAATTCAAGAACTGGTGATTTTTCGTCAGATTTGTGAATAATAAGTTTTGTGATTAGATCGTATTAAATATTAATTTCCAGCTTATATCCAATATCAGCTTATCGGAGATTGTTCTATTTCGAGTAAGTAAATATCTATTAATTTAAGATGTAGCTGTATATACATATTTCATAGATATTTTATGTTATGAGTTATTCAATAAATAAAAATTCACCCTTAAATTGAAGATTGCGGCTGAAGCCAGCGGGTGCGATACCCGTGAACAGAAATGTAGACTACCAATGACGCCCCTTAATGGTTCGCAAAGGAAAATCGTTAGTGTCTTTTTCCCTCGTCAGCTCCCTTTTTGGCCTAATTTGTCCCTAATACCCGCGTTTCTTTGTTGCTATAAGGTACACTTTCACTTCCCCAAAAGGCATGCAGGGTGAAATAAGAGACAATCCACCGTAACCATCTCTCGGGCTACTAGTTTCTAATTTTTACAAGCTTTTATTGCAACTTGCTATGTATCTATATATGTATGTATGTTTGTTCGGGTGAAATCTTGCAACTGAATTTTATAGCAGTTATCCTCAACAGATTGCGCTGAAATTTTGCACGCACGTGTAGTTTGGATGACGTACGTGGTTAGCTAAGACTCGTCCTTCTAAATCTAATATGGCGGACCGAACATAATGGCGGACTATTTGCGGCGATTTTTTATACACTTCCATAATATGGGTATAAAATGAAGGGGTTTGCTGGGAAGAATACGAATATAAAATGACGTCACTCTAAATCCAATATGGCCGACTCTCAAAGATGGTGATCTATGTTTTTTATGCACCCCGATGATATGGATATCAAATGAAAGGAAAAATATCAAAATAGCGGAAAACAATATGGCTTCTACACCAATTTTAAAGAGTTATCACTCGTCAAAGGTTAGGGAAAGTTTGGTGGTGCTCGAACAAATGTTGTAGGGACCAACAAGGGTTAAAAGCTGGCGATAGAATTTTTTCTAGATGGCGGATCTAACACGGCGATCAAAAACGTTTTGGATTTTCCGATTACGATTTTGGGGTCGAATTGTTCGGGTCAATTATCAAAAAAAAGTACGCCTTGGTTGGATTCATACTATGACTTATGTAATTTGGTGAGATGGTCGTCAATATCGTGGGATAGTTTGCAAACCTAACTATCGAAGAGAAGGAATCTAGTATCTAAAATATATCTAGGAGAAGGAAATCTCCAAAATCAAACCCGGAACTGCGTTTCGTTAGGCACAAGTAGGCTCAAGCTGAAGTAAGTCATTAGAAGGTCACCTTATTGAAAACTATACTGTATTAAAATTACGGGCAAACGACCATGCAACAATGACGTATTAAATGGAATCAATAGACTTGAAACATATACAGCGATAACTACAAAATAAAAATAAATTAATAGTAAAAAAAACAAAGCATTTTTAAAAACAAGCTTTTATTTAAACGCTATAAAAAGAAGAAAACAAACGTTAAATTAAATTAAACCTATCAATTTATTACATTACACAATTTATATGATATAAAAGCTTGTTGCATTTACCTGTGTAGATAAACAAGAATACAATATGTAACTTGATATTGACATAAGTAATTTTAAGAAAAAATAATGTTTTTTAAAAAATAGGTATATCTCGCGACAAGCTTTTATATCATATATATTCTGTAATGTAATAAATTGATGGGTTTAATTTAAAGTTTACTTTATTCTTTTTAGAGCAAGTTTTTATTTACAAGCTTTTATTTAAAAGTATTACATATTACATATACGGGGCAATAAAAACAACCGAATCGGGAAATAGAGTTATTATTAAATTGTCGACTGCTGCAAATAATGAAATTATATATGTCACATGGCTTGTCAATTAGCAGCAGAACGCTGGCGAGTCAGAGGATGAATTACAAAATTTATCACGGTATGCTTAATAGCAAAATCATCATGTCTGTACAAACTACTATAATACAGTAAATTGCACCTAATTAAATTATATTTCACTAAAAGGCGCTCTAGTAATTTAACATTAGTCAGTTAACTTAAAGCAAGTGAGATGAGGGAAATTATATTTAATGTAATGATTTGGAAGATAGGTATTGCAGATAGGAATTGATGAGAGGTTGATGTTTGCATATAATTCTTAGTACTTGAATTCCCAATATCGACATTTAATCCGAATTTACATATTCCGCGTAAAAGAGATATATTTGATATCGTGACGGTTCATTATTTATTCAAAAGGCAAGCTGCATAGTAATCTACTCATTCAAATACTAGAATATAAAAGTGCCAAGCAAGTTCGAAACAAGTTCAATTAGTTAGCAGATGTTTCTCTACTGACCTTTCAGTACAATATCATAAAATTAATAAATTTAATATAAATAAACCACTATTATATATTCCGGAATCCATCAGATATGATTTAACTCACTAGCATACTTTTATTTAATTTTTATTTTATATAACCTACGTTTAGTATTTTACACTAATATTATCGTGTTCATCGCTTTTATTTGATCAATTAGATAGATGAAATTTTTTAGAGATAAAAAAGTTTCTAAATGAATCATTAAGTTTAGTAATTTTTTTAATTGAAAAATTAGCAAGCAGAATGATATATGCAAAATTTCATGAAGCAGTTTGTTACGTTCACTGTGTTAATTGCCAATTTAGTTATTCGAAGTGTTGTAGGTGCATTTTTCTGAATAGTATATTATAAAAAGCGACTACGCGCACCCTCTGATATTTGTGATTAGAACTCATGGCTTGTGTGTTACAGTTTTCTTTGCGGCATTTGATAAGTGTTATGGAATTCTGATCTTTTCTAATAGAACGTTGATGGTATCGAATGGTAATGGTCTTATTTTGGTCTTCCATCTTTAGATTCCATTGTTATCTGTGAGCGCGCATAGGCATAGGCTAAGTCCAGATATGTATGGCCAGTGACCTGGCTTCGAGACGTCGTATTCGCCATGTTAGGGGAGTCCATTTTCCTTTTTCTTTCTTGTTCGAGCAGCGTGAGGGACGCTACGTTATATTTCAATTTTACAAAGTGTTTCCTTTTTAAAAAAGTACGTAGTTACTTCGAGATACTTGGTATTTTTAAGGAAATCACTGTCATGTGTTGTTGTGGTTTGATAACCAGCACATAATCGATGATGTCGGATTAAACAATTTGGCAAGGTAATAAGCCAAATCAAGGTAAGCATTTTTTTCTACCATGGCCATTTTATATTTTTGCCTTTTTTCTGTATTCTCTAGAACTTGCATTGCGATAATTCCCAGTGTTAATTGAGGAACATATCGCTAGGCTACTCTTGAAGCCGTTCATCATCAATGAAGTAAGTAATGTATGAATACCTATCGTTTTACTTGCGTTGGACTCTCCTCCCCTTGTGTGAAACGTATCGGTTACTATACGTAGATTTGGCTACTGGAGAGACCCATCTCAACAGGAGACCTACTCCCCATGTTATACCTAGATAAGTCTATAGTTTAAATATAGTTCGAAGAGCCGCACTTTTCTTAAATAATCTATTTTGTGTTATTCGTGTGAACTAATAATTTTGAGCCTTCGGTTATATATTTAAAATATCATTTTACTATGGTGTACGTGTACCTGAATCCTTCCGATACTTAAATACTTAAAGTGTATTGTCACGAAATCGTCAGAAGTGATTGTGCATGATATATTGAAAAATCCCTAGATCTAGTGAAAAACTGCACACTCTGGCAACACCGTACACGACAATGTAGCAACGTCGCATCTGGGGGCAGATACAATCCCCCAAGGGCAAAGTCTCAACCCTCTAGGACCTCAAATAACCGAGATACGATCCGAGGCGCATTTAGAATAGTTGCGGTATAAGAACATGTAGACTATGCCCTGTAGAACTTTTCGAGATGCTTTGTATACAATCTAGAATGCGACAGAATATTCGAGAAGCTTCTAGGACTTTCCAGAATCTTGAAAATAGTATATAAGGGCCAACAGGTCTCTACATTAGTCAGTCTATACTCTATCCAACGAGAGAATGGACTTGCTTTGCGCATCGGCGACTAAAGAGGAGGGGCTCTGTAACGAGCTACGCAGGACCGTCAATCGATGAAATAAATTCGTAAGTAGGTGAAATAAATTTTATTTTGAAAACACGAAAACATTTTATTTATTTAACATAAATTTATTATAAATGTATGAGCGTTATGAAAGTAATATAAACCCTAAATATTCCTAAAATAGACATTTTATGATATTTTCAATCGTCGTTGAATCGTCGATCTTTTTTTTTAAAAGACTGACGGCTTTTTTTTAAATTTGGTTCCGTTACCTGACCGGTTCTATTATATTCTGCTAAAATTTTTTACATTGTAGTTTTTCCAATGCCCGTTTGTTTGGTTAGTATTAAAACTGTCTCTTCGTACGACATTTGCGGATTGTCTTTAATTTCTTATATAAATTTATTATAATTATTTTTTGACTTTGATGCACGACCTAAAATTAAAAACAAAAACAAATCATTGACCACGGTTACTGGTGGTGAATAGTATGCGTATTAAATAAAACATATTTATTATTATATTTCTTTACCTGGCCTCTTTTATTCTTCTTAATTGGCGATAATGGTGGATTTATCTCGTCTCTGGCTGCTGCCATTCTTATAATAGATTTAAAACTTATTTCACAACCGTAAACAACACAACTAAAATAACCGTACTTGCGAGACTACAAATATAAACTGTGAATAGGTAGGCAGTAGTAGGTACTTTATATAATTAGGTACCAGGTAGGTATCGGACCCAGGCGCCGGCCCTGGCTACCTGCTGAGCCAATTAAGACGTTGAGGGCGTTGAACTAATGTTCTAAGGGGCGGAGATCTGACCAAAACAGACGAATTTTCGCTCGAGTGCAAGTCCATTCTCTCGTTGGATACAGTATAGTTTAAACGCTCTTAGAGACAAGTCCAAGTAATAAGTAATTAAAGTGTTGAGTTAGTGATTTATCACTCTAAATAGTTGTGACTTGTCGTATTTGGAAGTTAATAAAGTATAATTGGATTCTGGACAGTACCACTTATTTTACGAACCCAGTGGCGTAACAGTATGTTTAATTATTTTTAGTTGTATGTTTACGTAGGCATAGTCCTAAATCTTTTTCAATATTGTTTGTAGGTCTACACAGGTAGTAGGCAGTTATATATTATGTTTTATTTTATAAAAACTATGTGTATTTGTGTATAACACAACATGTCGGTATATGTTTTGGGATATTTTTAGGATTTCTTTCTAAACTACTGTTATATAGGACATGCAATTTGATTTATATGCAATTTAACTGCTGTTTAACTTTTACTTAATTTTAATGCAACTTGGTAGTTTAAATTTTAAGGTGATTTAACTATGTATGCATTCATGACCGCAAATTACCTTTTACGCAATTTTGTATGCAACTTTGAAATAAGTTAAATGCAACTGCGCCTTTAACTTCTAATGTAATTTGACTTATATGCAATTTAACTTCAATTTAACTTTTATGTAACTTTCAACGCAACTTTGGAAATAAATTTAGATATTAGGAGACTGGTCTTCCACCAAACTACAGAAAGTTCTAAGTGGAAGTTCGATATCCAGTATAGTTGGGAACCATCTGACTTGGCTGCGCAATAGTGAGTGGTGTCCACAGCTAATTAGTATCTTCGGTGCCCACCGAACTACCCATCATTTTTTTTGAAATAAGCTGAGCTAGCGTAGGCAAACTTTTATTGCATGTTGCCCACTTTAAGCGCTGCTGAATATACTCTGGAGGCAATAAGTTAATTTCACCCCTTTGTGTCCATGCTACGTGGATGAAACGATTTCGTTAGATTCCTTTTGATAAGTAACCGAGATGTGCTAAATATCGTCGATTACGTTATTTTGAGATAGAAATTAAAAACCGTTTTTTGGGACACGACTTTAAGGGGGTGTAGCTGGATAGGAAATGGTTATTTTGAAAAATATTAAGTATACGAAGAATCCGTCTAAATTTTCGTTAAGAAATTTTTGTACGGTTAAATTTTTTGCACGTTATTACGGGACACCCTGTATAATGTTAAAACAATGTCAGTATTCAATGTTCTCATGAATACAGCAGCATTTAGAAAACACGTTTGCAATTAAGTATCTTATTATCTAAAGATTCTAAAGTATACTACAAAATTATTAAAATATTTTAATCAGAACAGAGTACGCTGGATCCGCAAATCGGTTGGGTACTGCCACTAAAATACACATAAAGTTTATAACTTCTTTACCTACGAATATTGCCCCGGGGGGCAGTTTTATGTTCATTACAGAAGCTATTTATTAATAAGATATAAATTTTCCAGACTATTTGATTATACAAACCACTTTGGGTGTAAATGAAATTGCAGAGATTTTACGATTTTACTTAAAATTATTTCTTTCCTCAGTAAAAGTTTGTTGTATAATTAAATAAGATTCAGAGTAAGAAAACAACGATTACATTAGGCAGGTGTATTTTTCGTAAAATAAATAGTACCAATTTACTGGTCTTATCACTGTTAATGTACTAGGTATAATTATATATGCAAATACACATTACGTGGTTAACATTACGCGGTTTGCGTTACATTGAAATTCTCAGAATTACAAAAATTAGTCTGCAATGCAAGTCTCTGGGAACTTAGTATATAATTAATTAAATTATAAATTATAGGAAAGTACAATAATCATGAAATGAACCATGAAAATGAACTATTGTTCCGCCATGCATGAGAAAGAAAAAATAGGTAATTTTAAGCAAAAAATCCCCTAATAATAAATAAAATAACAATAATAATTAGTTTGGTAGGGGTTTTTATGTGGACTTCGGATGGAACTCATTGAAATAGGGCTTGAATGAAGGATCTTAATATTTATAGTAAGCCATTAAAAAAATTACAAGGAGCGAGATACGCGTCAAGGCTTTTATTGCAAAATTATTTTGAAAACGTCACTTTTTTCAGTTCTTTCTCAATAATGGAAAAGGTAATGATTTTAGAGAAAAAAGTTTCACACAAAAGTTGTTCAGAGGATTTTACGTAAGGATTAAACATTTAAGAAAATCGCAACAAATTTTTCGATGCGACATTTAGTGCCAAAATAGAACAATATGATAGAATATAGGACAAACTTGTCTGGATTCGTTGAAATTGGAGTATTACACAGCCATTAGTATGCGTCCGATCGAAAAATTTTAGTATGGCGACGTATTGAAAAATTCTTAATTTAAAATTTCGGAACGCTCCCAGACTATCACAGCCTACCGATCTTGATGAAAATGTTTAGTGTAGTGTACCTACTTCTAATTTTTTTTTAAATTTCTCTAAAAATCGTCGCAATCGGATGCAGTTGTAAGTTAAAAATTGACAAAATTATGGTCCTTAGTAACGGGTGGTTCGTTAAAAAAAAATTATTTTGTTTATGAAAAATTCTGAAAATTGGCACCTTATTTAATACTGCTATTTATTACCTAGCAACTGCAATAATTTTCAGTCGCCATTTCAGAGATATTGCAATTAAAACATTTTGCTAAATTATCACTTCAATGCTCTGTAGTTTGCTTAGATCATTTGTTAACCTAATCTGGAAGTTATTTCTTTTCAATCCAAGTGGTATTAAGTTACAACTGTTTGAGAAATTCGTTAAAAGAACACTCTGAAACACCCAAGTGAAACGTAGTACATACACCTTGTAAAAGTTCACTATGTACCATAGTAGAGGTTCCGGAATGTATTTTATAGATGCCAAGAGAGCCAAAATATAGTAAAATGGGCAGTGTAACAAAAAAAATTATAGCCACGACAGTGTCTATAATGCTGATGTTAATGTACATACCATTCTACGGCTTACTGTGTACTACACTTGGACCACAGTGAAACAGTTGTCATATTTAATAAGCTAAATCCATATTTAGTAAGTTATGTGTTCCACAATATACCCCTATTAAAAAACTTTACTCATATTATTGGATTTATATGAGTTACGAGCAACAAAATAAAACATGTTTCACTCTCCCATATATAATTGTGAGTGTTTCGAAACAAATCATTTATATGCACTCGGAATGTATATTTAACGAACTCTTATTATCCTCCTTTATTTCCAAATAGAAAAATGTTTTCATCTTTTTTCAACGAGTCTATTTTATAGAAATGAAGCTATCTAAGTATGTAGTAAAATAAAATCCATATTAAATTTAAAACTAGTGATGAAATTAATGAACCTTTCTTGAACTTGCTGAATCACATGCATATATTTTTTATAAAAAGGATTCCAAACAATTACAGCATAATCGCGTGTCATAATCTGTGTGACGTTCAAATGACATTTTGCTGTCCAACATTATTCACAGGTTCCTCACCTGATCAAACTACTCTAATCTATTATTATTGTTGGTAAAATAATGAAACTTATATATAAGTACCTATCTCTATTTAGCGAAAACGATATGAATGTTAGAAGCAGACAGAACTCATAAAGTCCATTTAAATATTTTTGTAAATAGTAGCTGATATGGTGTTTGAATAGCAGTGTAAAGCCTTAAATCATCTGCAAATAGAGTACTACATGAAAGATATCAAACAATCACCTATATCATTGATAAAGGTCGACAATAACAGGGGTCCAAGGTGGGACCCTAGCGGAACTCCTGCCGTAACTTCTACTTTTGTAGAAGATACATTATTAAACTTGACGATCTGACTTCTGTTAGTCAAGTATGACTATATATATATATATATATATATATATATATATATATATATATATATATATATATATATATATATATATATATATATATATATATATATATATATATATATACATATATATATATATATATATATATATATATATATATATATATATATATATATATATATATATATATATATATATGTAAGACTCAAAAATAATGGGGTACTCTATTTTAATTCCTTATCCCTTTTTTACAAAATTTTTTGAGAACAAATAAATAGTCATTAATTTATAAAAGCGAATGGATTTTTAATAAATGGCCGGAGGTGAAAAAGGAAAACTATAAATAATAAGGAACTGATTAATGGATACCAGAGCAACATGTATTAACAGCAGCCATTCAATAACATTGCATTTGTCGTCAACTCTGATCATAAAGTTTGATTTTATCATGACAAGGATATTAATTGCATGTCTTGTAAAGCTACCTATAAAATTCCAATCACGTGTGGTACGTTTCATTTATAGGTTATAAAGAAACATTAAATATGATGCGCTCAATAACATTATTCAACAAAGAGGCGCAGGCATTTTCGATAATGTAGATTAACTACAGTTGTTTGCGGGGATTAGGTATTTAGAGGGCTCAGACCTCAAATGATTTATTCATCCATAGATTGATATTGATAGATAAATCGTAGTTTATTAATCTTAAGCCAATTTACATCGGATGATAGACAAGAGGCAGACGACAAAAGCCACTAAGCCAGTCTTGAGCGGATTTATTTAAGCAGTATTAGTAGCGAGATATATATATATATATATATATATATATATATATATATATATATATATATATATATATATATATATATATATATGTCTTAAACAGATAGCGTCCTGCAATGCAGGCACCAAGAGCGCCCCCTAGCCCCAGTGGGTTAAACTACGTCTGTTTGGTTCGCAGAAAACATCTACTTAGAGAGCAGAGACCCTTAACAGAGACCCAGAGATTAGTAGCCAAAATCGTTTGTCAATTCCTCACATAAAAACAAAGTTTCATTCGCATTATACAACAGTAATGCATTGGTCGAGCTGTCTGTATATGTAGAATAAAACGTTACGTATTGTTATCAATAAGTCCAGCAAACCGTTAAACCGAAGGCACACGTTACCATTATAGAAAAATTTTATCACCTGTACCCTCATACGCGGCACACGCCTGCAATATAACCACTCATTAAATATATCTAATATACACTCGTTACTAGTTACTCGTTAGAAAGCAAAGGTGTAGTCTAAACCGACGCGTGCACTTTTTACCGGATAATGAATATCTAGAGATAAAGTGAACATGCTATAGCTATAGCATTTAGCTATAGCATTAAAGCTCAAGGATCTAGGTCTAGAATATAATGCCCTTTTGGCAAACAAGTACGATAATTTCATGGATTTTGTTAATATGTATTTTATAGTAACACCTGAAAAGAATGTTATTATTTAAGAATAATTTAAGAATTACTATTATAATTTTTTAAGCAACGATTGTTATACAAAATAAAACATTATCTCATCATATCAAATCCTATTTAAGGAACAGATATATACAAGCCGAAGTTAAAATCTATTGTCTATCTATTGCGTTATTGGTCCATTCCTTCAACTACATATACCTGATATCCCAACTTATAATTGCCACCTTAGCATACAATACGGCTATCATATCATCAGATCCAGACCCCATAAAAGCATCCGAAAAACTGCTTCACTATTAACTGGCTTGGTATATCGTTTCTCGTACCAATTTTTTGGTCTAGACACACCAAGCGACCCATCGTAGTATGACTAGACATTTTTTCGTCGGACAAATGACTTTAAACCAGAAATCTTCATCTCTGTCCACAAAATTGTTAGCAAAGAGCACCCTTGCTCGAGACCTCCTGGTACTGGTCTGGTCACGGAATAACATAATATACAATATACAGAGGTTTTCTTATGAGTAAAACAGAATATATTTCAAGACAAACTGTTACTTATGATAAAATAACTTGAAAGGGGGTTTCCACATCACCATAGAGGTACCCTAATAGACGCGTTGTTTATTAAGGAGGCTTCGCCAGTAGTCCTATCTATACTAAAACCGATTGCAAACCGAAGATCTAACTATGACATTTCATTAATTTTCTGGTTGATCTATCCTTATTTTGACTGTCAATTTCATTGTTGATTATTTCTGAATAATTATTAAGGAATATATTGGAAATAATATGACTAGTTTCGGTTAATATTGATTTTAGTGTTTTGTTCGATAAAACATATTTTTCATTCATATCTTCTACATACTTTTCTAATTTTAAAATTATCAACCCCCGCAAAATGATCCTATGTTTACTTCTCCTTAAAAACTCGCTTTCGTATTTATCTGAAATAAGCTCATTAAATATTTGATTGGCTTGAATAGAAACTTCATAGAATAATTCCGACGGTTGCTTTAAAGTACCTCTTGTTAAATTTTTAAGATATTAGCTAACCTCATCGAGTCGTTTTCAGAAGAAAAAACGTTTGTTAAACAATTTTAATCATCCAACAGGCTATTTATTGATTTTTGTAAATCTTTGCATGCTATTGCAAGCTATTGGAGCCATTTCAAAGGGGTTTCTGCTTAACCTATTTATCATTTCTTCATCTTGAATCGAACTGCAGCTCTTCCCCCTTCTCCCTGCAGCTTCTCCCTCACGATGATATGCTAAATCCTTACCTTGCAACCATTTTCTTTTTAATTTAAATAGGCAACTTTTGCTAACTTGGAAAATGTTGGCAATGGCACTTAAAGACCACCCAGAATTAAAATAATTTACGATGAAAGTCTTACACCATGGTTTAAAATTATGAAATGGATATAAAGTGACTTGTGTCACTTTATATATCAAATTAATAAACTCACAGGCATCTATCTACACATTAGTTCAAAAATTTAAAGCCACAATTACATGAAGAAAATTAAATAATTTACTTGCAACTGCTCGCCACTGTTGTACATATCAACTTGCATTACATATTTAAATAGATACTTTGAAAAAGAAATATTTAAATAGAGATCTATTAATCACATCGTATGCGGTTAGTGAAACCGCCTTTGAGGATCGCGAATATAACCAAATATAGAGAGTAAAATGATTATCCTGTAATGCATAAAGTGCGATTAATTTCACTTAAGGTAACCTCGTTATGTTAAATAACTACTAAGAGAATAAATCTCTGTAAATGTAAAGCATATAGCGCATGGTATTTCCATTTCAAATTCTATGAATTATTTTTGTGGAAAGTTATCCATTATAACGATGGAATTAATTCCATCGGAACATCAAATAGGTGTAAAAGAAATATCCATGCAGAAATTACGTAACGCTAAAAGTAAACACTACAGCATCGCGACCGTTTGTTAATTAAATTAGTAAATAATTCAATCAGCCATTCAAAACGTTCATCAGTAAATAAAGCAAAATCCATAAATCAAATCGCTTTTAATTGCACAGCAGAGCATTTCCCATAACGGATCACAAAATGTGCACTAGGCGCTTTAAGTGGTACACACAATGGTGTAATTTAACCCTTGTTATTTGGTATTTATCCATAATGAAGGGTTAGGTGACTGCATTGAGTACAGGACCACCCTTTAGAAGGGGTACACGTCGGTGTGCCGTGCAGGATACAGAGCTTAGCAGTTTGTTTACTTGTAGCTTAACGGGTTACCTGTCTGACCCACCGTCTCTATCGCCGATGTTTGACTTCGTTTGGTAGGCACTAATTGCCATCGGGTGGAGTATTTACCTAGCGAGCCTGTACAATATAGTTTTGATGTTAAAATTAATGTCAAACAGTTGTGTCTCTTGTCTATTAGGACCGATTCATGGCATTTAATATCTAAACTACTGGACAAAGTTTTTTTCGCAAATTTGTTCCTACTTTTTCCAAACCTATGGTCCGGATTGAATATATTTTTTTTGCAAAGTAGGTTGATTCCTAGATAATTTCATTGTGCTCGTTATTTAAAAAAGGAAATCTTCGTTTTATACCGGGTGTAAGAACAATGTGCTTTTTTTCGACTGTTAATAACCTGAGGGTTATTTCTAGCAACCGAAGGCTAAGGTTCTGACCTTGGTTACATTTACTGCGCAGTTTTCTTACTGAGGCTGCAAAAGTTGCCTGTCTTGTTCACACCTAGACAGAGTTGGATCTAGACTTTCAGGGGCCCGACGCAAACTACTAGATGTGGCCCTTTTTATAGAAAGAGAAAGAAATCCATAGAGCACAATATATTTTTGTAATTTTTATTTGAAATTAACAAAAGTCTTAAAAAATTATATCAACTTTCTTGAAAAATTCCATAAATTTGATGCATTAGTTTATAAGTTCTTCTTCTTTATCATCTTTGTAATAAGAAATAGCATATGCGCTACTTTTGTTATCAATGTTTGAAATAACTCTGTTCCCTATGTCTGTTAAAAATTTAAATTTATTCACTATAAAAACACTTTATATATATTCCCTCCGCGACTTAGTGTTACGTTCACTTTGAGTAGTTAACAATTTGAGAATCCGAAATTTATTGTAGGTATATTTGATAGATAAAATTGATTTTAAACAGTTGAGTGACTACGCGTTCCCTTTTGCATGTGTTTAGAAATTCAGGTCGGCGTATTACTTTCATTAGTCGATTGCGTTCATCGATATTGCTACAGCGCATTTAATAAATTCTTTGTCATAGATCTTTACCACAAACATCTTTGGGCATGTCTGTGTCGCCTTATTGTTTTGTGAGTTGAACATTGGCTGTTCTGTGACGCTAGCCTAGGTCGGCAGATCTATGGTCAATTTCCTGGGGCGTTGGTGGTACGATCCTATATAAAGGGATAATACAAGGAAATAATTGTGCATGTCTTCAGATATTGGATGAATCTACACAAACCACATTAGTGAGATCAAATAACTTTTATAACAACATTTATTGCGGTAAGCCATCGTTTTATTGAAACCGCGTGTTCATATTTTATTTCGCCTACTTTGTGTTCTATAGGGCCTGCGTTGCTTTGAACTCCCTAGAGTTAATTGAGGGACACAGCTAAGCTATCTTTTCGAAGCCGTTTTCCAGCTACTTAGTAAGCTTTACGAGATATATTCACTTAACCTAATTTTTTTTACTTGTAACGGCACAAGCTTACCGGTCTGTATTACAGGGCATCGTCTTGCGGCGAGTGTAAGTCACACCATCTTTTTGCACCACCTTTTCTTTTACACCTGCTTTTACACACCTCTTTTGGAAACACATTTCTTTTGAACCACATTTGGAACCACCTTTAGGACCACCTTGCTGAAATCTATCGACCACTGTACCGACGTAGAATCACAGGAGAGATCCACATTCCTGGACGACTCGTGGCATATTACAGATAAGCATAGTTTTTAGTATTGACTTGATATTGTTAGTGTGTACGTTTTAAAATATAAGATTATTACGAGCCCTCAGCTAACGTTTAACAAAGTATTCACTTGGTTACTCCCGCTGATTAAGCAATCTATTTAGGTAGGCATTGCCTCACTATTTTTGTATATATAGATAGCGAAAAGGTGCTCTTTGATGTTTAAACCGTTTTTCTGTATAAGCTGTTTATGTATCTGCTGTTTATGTATTTGCTGCGCTTCCAGGTATAATACCACATTTTTGGTAAACTTTTTAATTCCTTTTTTATGTATCACCATTTTTAAATTTCCAATTGTAAAGTAAACCTAGTAATAAGTATACCGTGTGTATTATTTTTCTTGTCCCCAAACATTACAGAAAGTGCCTGAGTGTATTCGATACCCAGGATAATTTGGGGACTATCCGACTTAGTTGCGCCCAGTCAGTGGCGTACATGGTAATTAGTGACTTCGGTAATCACCGAACTCATTAATTTAATTTAAATTTTATTTTTATTTTTATTAAGAGCTGAGCTAGCTTAGGCAAACTTTTATTGCCCCCTTGAAATCGCTATTGAATATACTCCAAGGGGTAATATTAGTTAGGTTATTAAGTAGTCAAGTAATAATTGATTCAACACTTCTATTCTAAATTTTTGTTTTTCTTTTAATAACTATGTTCCTCTTTCCCCATCTGTAAATATGTTTGTCTTTATCCTCTTATCTTGATCCTTATACTTTTAATAAATTATCGTACATAAACTATGAGCTTTTGCTTCATATTCATCAATTTTTTCCCCGAATTTTCCCAGAGAGTCCTAACGAAAATGTCCAACGACGAAATTAAAGAAAAGCCCTCGGTTACATCCAAACCAGCGCTTTGTAGTTTTTTGTTTATTTTGTTGAAGCGTCCTAGGTTTTCTTCCCACACTCTCGTTAAAATATCAGATTTCAGTTTAATCATCTTATTAAATAAGGCTGTGGATTCCCTTTTGTAATCAGGTTTTTCCTCACTTTCCTCGTCAAACATGTTCTTCAAGGTATTTAAAATACCTTCGTATCCACATTTAAGTGCTTGAACAGTCTCATAGTATGCGGACCACCTGGTTATACTCAGATTTTTCATGTAAAATCTCAATTTACCAAGATTCTGTAAAATATCCCATATATGTGCGAAAACGCGTGCGAACCTCCATGTTCTTATATTATTAGGCGTAAGGTTAGAGATTAGTATTGTTGCTACATCTTAAATAATTCTCATTATCTGAGTCTTTTCTTTATTTGAAATTTTTAATGTTAAGGGGCCCTTCTAGCATGGAGCTCGACGCGTGCGCGTCATTTGCGTCTCAGTAGACCCCGGTCCTGCACCTGGACCAAACGCCAGTAGCGCACAGTTTTTTGTACTGCGGCTACCGTTCACACAGCAAGCTGTTCATACTCTGTTTTTAGTTTCATTACTTCGTTGCAACTTTTGGGATCCGTTGGCTCCATTGCAGTTTATCATATTATTTTATTGAACATCGTGGCCATATGTGGACATATGCGTGACATATGTGTGTTTTTGTACATTTTTACATAAAAAATATCTATTATGTGGTGATACATTACCCATATTTTTGTTTTGTATGCTGAAACATTAATGCCTATCAAACAGCTTAGATATCGCTTTAGTATCAAGATAAGAAGGCGTCTTGTCTCGCTACAAGAAAACGTATTTGGGTTCAGGACTGGATTAGAAACCAACGGAGAACACTGTGGATTTAACAAACAATATTGCACGAATTACGTTTAGGCGACGAAATATTATACACAAATTTCATACTAGTATCTGCAAGGGATTTTGAATATCTTTTGGAAAAAATAACGCTTTTAATAAAACGTCAGGATATATACGTTTAAGTCTGACTAAGGTATTTAGCAACAGGGTTATTCGTTGTTTTTTTAACTTATTTTATAACTATAGTTAGATAATTAGCAGTTTAATTTTTAATTATTAGTTTCTGTATTAGTTTCTTATGTATTTATTTGAAATACCAGGTATTAAAATTTCTACATTAATATCAGGGGTTTATCAAGAAATTTATGAAGTACTCAATAATAAGAATATCCATATTATGACTGTGGCGATTATATATTCATTAATCATTCCAATCTGTGAAGTCAGTGATGCATCAATAATTTGAATAACAGAATCTCTCGCAATCAATTGATGTATATCGCATTTCAATTAAAATTGAATATTTGGTGAGTCACTGAGAGTCACTGGCAACATACTCGTCGAAAATCGAGAATTCATCTCTTGGTTCACTTTTTGACAATATACTCATACAACTATTCAATGTAGCTTGCTCATTTAATTGAATACTCCTGTAGATACCAGAACCTGGTCGCTAAGTTAATGATGGCTTGATTGTTGGACTGCTTCCATAGGTACTTGTTTGTCTGTAGAAGACTGTGATACTGATGACTGTTAATTGCTTATTCGGGCCGCACATGTATTTGCATCATCACTATCTGCATAATCGTCTTTTTCAAACTGTAAAATAAAAATAGGTACAAACTGAAACGGTTTTATTTTAAATCATCAGTTGTACTAAAAACTACAAAATAATTAGGACACAAACCAGGATGACCTTCCTGAGAATCTGACATTTGGTAAGAAATAAAAATGTGGGGCGCATTTGAAATGTGGTTTTTATGCATCCCACGTTTTTATTTCTGGTGGTAAAAATTGCAAAAATTTACTTCTCACTGAACTTGTAAGTGCAGAGGTTTATTATTATAAAATAGTATTTATCTATTTCCCAGGTCAAGATTTCACAATTAATTACGGAAATAAGTACACAGTAGAGCACAGTACAGTAAACCAGTACAGCATAGTAGAGCCAGTAAAAATGTCCACATAAAGTCTAGATGAATCAATAACTACCAATAAAGAAATTTGTTATTTTTTAAGAAACTTGAAATTAGTATATCAAGTACGTTTATAACTACTTATTGGCGAGATGCATTTTATGCATGAATTTTTTTGGTGCAATTATTTAATTCAGCACGCATAACATAATTAATCAACTATATATAGCCCATGGAAACACCTTTTTACTCAACTCATGAGTTATTTGTGAAATATAATCATCGACATCCTGTTCCTTAATTCACTGGAAATATTATAACATTATGGTTGTTTTTGTTAGTATGAAGAATATATATTTTATTGCTACTTTTAATTCATTATTTTCTGTCTTCGGTCAACGTTTGATGTTGATTATAGGTGAGATACACTTCATTATATATATTTTCAGTGAAATATTTTTTAGCAGGATTTGACTCCAATCGAATAGTATCAGATATTTTAAATAAGTAACCATTAAAGACATACTCTCAATAATTATTTGCAGAAAAAAAGGAACAGAACGTTAACTATCACATGGCAATAATGAAACGGTCTTAAATTGGGCTTAAATATTATAATTGGTTACTAGGTGACTTTCGATTAAAGCTAAATAAATAAAAGCAAAATATTTAATACATATACATAGATACATATATACATACATATATACATAGATACATACATACACACATATATACATAGAAACATACATACATACATACGTACGTACGTATGCATACATAGATACATGTGACGGTAAAAAAAATATTTTCTTATTTTGAGAAATCGGATTCTGAGAAGTTGAAAGATTAATCGTTCGCCAGTCACATCTGTCATTTAAATAGTTTCCTATTATTTCAAATTGTAATTTGCATAGTGATGCCCTCGTCCTACCAGTTCCTCGCTCGATTTTAAAATTAACAGTGACATTCGATGGTATAGTCTCGAAGAAAAGAGTATTATTTATTTAAGACAAATTTTTAGTGTCTGTGGTTATTATCAAATAATATCTTGAATTAGTGTTAAAAACCCAGTTATATTTCTGATAAATGTGATTATCAAGTACTTCTTATTACCTACTTTACATTGAGTATCAGGCCACACAACATCCAAGGTGAGTCCAGCCATATATATGTCATTTTGTCATGTTTAATTCGACTTTATGTCCAATCTCTTTAAGGTCTTCTTTTTATTTCTTCTTCACTTTGAACATCAAAAATGTACTTTAATTTGAGTTTACATATACAAGGTGTACTACCAAGTAAGTAAAATTGAGATCTTTTTACCGCAAAATTTAGTAAAACACTTCTTCAATGTAACTCCCTGCAACATCCACACATTTTTCAGCTCTTCTTATAAACTCGCCTTATTTTATTTTGCGGAATACAGTAGGCCTATTAATTTATCTGAGTACGTCTCTTTTCTTTATTTCAAAACATCTAAATTGTGTGGAAGGCCGCCAGCGCACATTTTTGTTTCAAATTGCCACATAGGTTCAATAAAAAAAGTCCATAGGCGATAGGTTAGGTGACTTAGCAGGCCGGTAAATTGGACCACATCTTCCAACCTATATTTTCAATTGGACCATATCTTCAGAGTGCTCATTCAATCACTGCCTTGTTAGTTTAGACCAACACGTATTTTTCAGTATTTTACAAACCTTTGTTCTACCTTGGATACATACCCTTAATTACTCCTGAACAAAGACAGCAAATGTACTGGCAGCAAGACGGTTGCCCAGCACATTCAACACGACTGGTAAGGCAGGGGTTGAGTGAGCACTTTGGAGACACATGGGTTGGAAGATGCGATCCAATTGAATGGCCTGCTAGGTCACCTGACCTATCACCTATGTACTTATTCTTATGCGGAATTTTGAAGCAAAGAGTGTAGTATAATGGCCTACCACACAATTTAGTTAAATATTTTGAAACAAAGAATAAGATAGGTACCTAATCAGAGAAATTAAGAGGCCTACTGTAATTCGCCTACTGTAATCCGCAAATTATACGGCGATAAGAAGTACAGAAAAATGTGTAGATGTTGTAGGGACTTACAAATGAACAAGAGCTGCTTTATTAATTTTATTAGATAGTTTATAATTTTATTTTTAATATTTTTTAAATTCAATCAGTTATGTACCTCTTTGGGAAATAAATGAGGGAGACTCATACCCGCTGTCTTCGTCTTCCGCAGTTAAAATAAAACCGCGGTCTTCACCTTGGCCATTGAAGTACTGTCTGAGTCACTCTCGTTTCCGAATCTAAGTATAGTAAAATTTGCTTTAAGAGATTATTTATACAAAAAATGCAGTCTCTCTTTCACTATCATCTAATTTGATCAAATAACAACCTTTGTATATTGAACATTTAAAATGAATAACAAGAAAGTGTTTTACTAAATTTCGCGGTAAAAAGTTATCTCATTTTTACTTACTTGGTAGTAATGGAGAGCCTATATATGCAAACTCAAATTAAAGTACATTTTTATAAGTTTAAACACAAGTAGAATTTTGTGAATTTTTGTGCAGAATACTTTTTATCCGTAAAATGGCAAATACAAAAGTTTTCTCTCTTTTCAACCATATCCTGTCCACGGATATGTCCACTGTATATATAGACATATTATATATTTCAATAGATCCTATGATATATTCCTCGTCAACATTTAATAGAGACGCCTTCCGTCGCGCCGCCGCTGTTAGTGACATATTGAAGACTACTTCCACCACTGGTCCCCTAGATTTCAGATAAGCTACACCCATAAAATATTTTGCAACATGTTTAAATATTTTCTTTATATATTGAGACACATTGAGACTCTAATATTTGTTTATAGTAATTATATATTCTTTGTGTAAAGCAAAAGTATATATGTATACCACCGCTAATTCAATATAATATATCATTGTAAATTCATATATTGTGATATATATATATATATATATATATATATATATATATATATATATATATATATATATATATATATATATATATATATATATATATATATATATATATATATATATATATTTTAGGCATATAGGGTTTTATATATTTTATATGTGTATTTTTGTTTTTATGTTGGTATAGTCTATATTATATTGCTTATCATGGAAATCCTTCTTTGTATGTCTATTTCCTTTATGGGTGCCACCCTTTTATTGTTATAAATATTTGTTTGAATATATTGTTGAATATAATGTAAGAAGAGAGAGATAGTATGTTAGTGAGACAACGAGATTTTATATTTTTGAAGTACTTATATATGAATTTTAATGAGCTTGGGAGACTAATATACCTTAAGATGAGGGTAAAAAAAGCTATTTATGATTTTATAAAATTGATTTATATTTATTTGATATTAATTGATTTATATTTAAATAATTTTTTTTGTATATAAAATGTTAATCTTTCTCAATGATTTTAAATTTATTTGTAACTAATGACTTATTTAGTGCAAAAAAAGTATATATTATGATCTTATGTTTATGTACCTTTTCACTTACGTACGAAGCAGATTCGTTTTTCGAATTCGGCGGTTTGAATATGCATACTTGGCGAGTATTTAGGACAGGACCTTAAAATAATTGTTAATTGCATTTAATAAAAGCATAAGTAAAACATACATACTATCTCCGTAAGTCTTACTATCTCCGGTAATTTTTGATCATCTTCGGCTTCTTAATTTGATGCGAAGTTAGTCGAGAAGCCTTATCAACATCAAAACTTGTAGTAGCTTTTCCTTCGCTCACTGCTATGATGCTTATTGAACTTACCTAAATGTTTATCATGAACGACTATTGAGAAGTAAGATTACGTCTACTGCAGAGAATAATGGAATATACATATATATGACATCTAATTTATTTTCAATATAAATTGCAGACTGGTTCAGCGTAGGTATGTTTTATGATTATACTCTGACGAATTGACAATAACTGCAATTAAAAGGGCAAAACAAGTTTATTATTAGGCATTTTTCATGCAAACTTGGATATAATGTACACTTGGGCTCTAATGATATATGAAGTTGTTAACAATATAGCCTCACACGTCCCTTTGTCATCTGTAATGATTGCTAACAGCAAAGGTATAAATTGGAATTTGTTTGAGAAATAATATACACCTCTAAAGTTGTAAATCAAGTAATAATACTGTGACAAGTTATTCATATGGCTGGTTTATCGTAGTTTGATAAACTTTACGATGAGAAGTAATAAATAAAGTGATTTTAGAAGGCTAATGTTTATGCGAATGAAATAAATTCAATTTTAGGTATGGGTGCAGACGTTTTATTTGAAATATTTAAGTTATACGAGTAATGTAAGATAAGAATCCATTCAAAATAAGACTAATGGAGACTATTTACTGCATCTTAAATTCTTTTGTTTTCAATAAGGAGACACGGAGACATGGTTAATATCAATGTCACTCAACATTCATTTAGTGCAAAATGAATACGTTTGATTTTTGAATTGTTTTAAACGAGTAGAGACCACCAACATTTCCCATTTCAATATGATCACCTTTTATTCCTTTTGAAATGAGTTCCTTTCGTACAGGCCTTGACATAGGTGATGCTAAGTTTATACAAAATCTTTTGAACAGGTTCAGTTTACTGTTGAAGTTGCTGAATAGATTTGATGAAACAAAACATGAAAAAGATGGGTATAGAGAAGGGCTTTTTATAACTGAGTACGGTTCAAATTCCAGGATGAGTTAATTAGTTATAAGTTCATATACATTCAGGTAATTGAATGTCTGAATAGGGTAGTATATTTCTTGCTAGAGATGGTAGCATAATTAAATCTAAGTATGTAAAATGCAGATATTATCTGACGTTTGTAATCTAAATAAAAAAAACCGCTTATTTTAAGTGGTAATTATTATCTGTTGATTATATACCACATGATAGGAAATAGTTAGAAGTAGCAATTCATTCAAAAATGCTACTAAGTCAGACTATTGAATTTATGTGGAGAACTAGGAATGTAGCCAGACTGTGCAATCAGGACATGCCCAAAAAATTTCAGGGCAGCTGAAAGACGATTTTTAACATTAATTTATATCTTTTGCAAAACTTTCGTTAAATTTGTTTTTAGTAGGCATTATATTAAAGCGAGCCCATTGAAATACGTAGTAACTTATTATTTATTCACATAAATTACCACTTAGTGTTAATTTTTGGTCATTCTAGGACTAACAAATGCAAAAACTCAAAACCTGGAGCTACTTTTGAGAATACTCAATCAACAGAAGAACCCGTTGCAACTATTTTTGTATGTATAATTACTAATTGGATCCCTAAAGGGAATCAACAAGCGTTATTGATGTTTTGGGATGATAAAAAGACAAATGATGGGGTTTTAATAGAAATAAACACAGTGTGGTGTATAATTTATAAATTGTTGTATTATATAACGGAACAAGTATTGTAAGTGAAATAAAGTGAACAAATTGTTTTCTTCTTCCTTTATGTTTACCTCCTTAAACTTAATTTTCTTAGTAGCTTGTCTTAAGAAAAACGCTATACTTTCTTCATACGTTACCAGTTCATTTTTAGCTTTCTTGCACTTTCAGGAAACAGGTCTGTTTTCTGTTTTAATTTATTGGCATTCACAAAGTCGTCTTTCTCACGTATTGGTACTTTTTTTTCTACAAGTTTTCAGATCAGTGTAATCATAAAGGGACAAAATATTTATTGTTTCATGATTGCACTTTCAACGTGTTCGCAGTCCCATTCGGTCTAAAACCTCAACTAAAACCGAAACTAGAAACCTCAACCTAATACTCTTCAAGTTCAGCAACTCCTTTAAAATATTTAAGTAGAAGTACAACTTTTATCTTCCCATCCTGTCCCCAGCAAAGTGACTAGATAAGAATGAGATTTTCAGCTGATAGTTTACGTTAATTTCCATGTACGCTTTCAATCTGAATACACCACATGACTTCCATAGCCTGCCCCTACCTCAATTTCTTATTGCTGTTGGCTTTTCAACTTCTGGAAATTTTGGCTTTCTTCCTTTTCTTGGACGATCTGAGGAAGACCTATCCCTATTCACAATAATAGACTCATCATTTTGTTCGTGTATTTTTGTCACATGAAATATCGCTAAAATAATCCTTCTAGTGATTCATATTATTGTTGGTTTGATTAAGGTATTCTACATCTGCTATTGGTTGCTCATTGGAATCTTCATCGCAAACTTTATTCTATTAAATATCTTCTCCTTTCTGGTCCACGTAATGAGGGCACTGGTTGAAATATTATCATTGAGAATATCTAGTGTAAGAGTATCCTCCGGAATTTGAGTCCCCAGACAACTTTTGAGGTACCGGATGGACAGCAGAAGCTTTCTCCTGAAATTCTACACCAATGAAATTCTACACAAATTCCCACCAGTCCATTTCCCAATGTTCCCACATTTCTTTTGTAAAAATTAATCTCTTATCTCCTAGCTCTAGCCAATTTAGTGGCTTTAAGTCAGTGAGGCATTTTGCTTTAGGTTCTAAGATCTAGAAAATTCAAACTTATTTCTATAAAAAAAATATTTAATTTTCATGTACGCTTTCAATCTGAATACACCACATGACTTCCATAGCCTGCCCCTACCTCAATTTCTTATTGCTGTTGGCTTTTCAACTTCGGGAAATTTTGGCTTTCTTCCTTTTCTTGGACGATCTGAGGAAGACCTATCCCTATTCACAATAATAGACTCATCATTTTGTTCGTGTATTTTTGTCACATGAAATATCGCTAAAATAATCCTTCTAGTGATTCATATTATTGTTGGTTTGATTAAGGTATTCTACATCTGCTATTGGTTGCTCATTGGAATCTTCATCGCAAACTTTATTCTATTAAATATCTTCTCCTTTCTGGTCCACGTAATGAGGGCACTGGTTGAAATATTATCATTGAGAATATCTAGTGTAAGAGTATCCTCCGGAATTTGAGTCCCCAGACAACTTTTGCGGTACCGGATGGACAGCAGAAGCTTTCTCCTGAAATTCTACACCAATGAAATTCTACACAAATTCCCACCAGTCCATTTCCCAATGTTCCCACATTTCTTTTGTAAAAATTAATCTCTTATCTCCTAGCTCTAGCCAATTTAGTGGCTTTAAGTCAGTGAGGCATTTTGCTTTAGGTTCTAAGATCTAGAAAATTCAAACTTATTTCTATAAAAAAAATATTTAATTTTCATGTACGCTTTCAATCTGAATACACCACATGACTTCCATAGCCTGCCCCTACCTCAATTTCTTATTGCTGTTGGCTTTTCAACTTCGGGAAATTTTGGCTTTCTTCCTTTTCTTGGACGATCTGAGGAAGACCTATCCCTATTCACAATAATAGACTCATCATTTTGTTCGTGTATTTTTGTCACATGAAATATCGCTAAAATAATCCTTCTAGTGATTCATATTATTGTTGGTTTGATTAAGGTATTCTACATCTGCTATTGGTTGCTCATTGGAATCTTCATCGCAAACTTTATTCTATTAAATATCTTCTCCTTTCTGGTCCACGTAATGAGGGCACTGGTTGAAATATTATCATTGAGAATATCTAGTGTAAGAGTATCCTCCGGAATTTGAGTCCCCAGACAACTTTTGAGGTACCGGATGGACAGCAAAAGCTTTCTCCTGAAATTCTACACCAATGAAATTCTACACCAATGAAATTCTACACAAATTCTCACCAGTCCATTTCCCAATGTTCCCACATTTCTTTTGTAAAAATTAATCTCCTATCTCCTAGCTCTAGCCAATTTAGTGGCTTTAAGTCAGTGAGGCATTTTGCTTTAGGTTCTAAGATCTAGAAAATTCAAACTTATTTCTATAAAAAAAATATTTAATTTTCGATTAACGACTTACCAAGCCAGAAAAATCACAAATCTATTCAAATTTCATGTCGCGTTGGAATTTACAAAAAATACCGATTGCCGCCGATTCTATCAGGTTGTCTCAAAAATTCCAACGGGACATGAAATTTTAATAAAGTTGTAATTTTTCTGGCTTGGACCGACCAGTGACTCCCATTTGTGGGGGAAACGGCGCAGTCGTCAGTGAATTACTTAATTAATTAAATACTCGAGAAGTATTTGACCGATCAAGTTGAAATGTTTTACATACGTTTGGATTAATTTAGACACCTTCTCCAAGAAGAAGAAACTATTTGCAAGTTAACAATCGCAGCGGCCTCTATTTGAGCTTGCTTTGAGCAAATCAAATTTCATAAGGAATAACTTTCTTAACTGCATGTACTGCAGTTAAGAACGAAGATATACAGCAAAGCGTAAAAAAAATGAGTTGAGTTTTTTATATAAATTGTTAATTATAAAATTAAGAATAAATATTTGAATATCCGGATTCCCAAAATCATATTTTGTGGCAAAAAATGAACAAGAAACAAAACAAAATCACGTCTGTGGGTCAAAAAATAATTTTTTGTCAATTCATCTCTGACAACTGTACTATTCTTATAAAGTTGATCCCCTAGAACGTCTGTGGAGGGTCGAGCTTTAGTTCTTTCCGTCAATTAAAGTTCGGAAACGAGGCCTCATAAATAAAGTAAATTGGTTAAATGAAGGGTGGAGTGAGACTGGTTTAAAAATCATCTTCTCGAGGTCATTTCCATTAAGATTTTCTATAGTGTTTATATACGTGACTCCTGACTCATGCAATATTGTGCGTATATATATACCGATAGCACACATGTACTGACGAACAAATAATTAGCCAGTGAACAAATATATGTCTGAAGCATTTCCGAAACATATATTTTGTTACTGAAACATTTAGCTAGCGCTGAGAGACTGCAGAAATATTGTCGGGGCCGCAAAAGACCTCCCTAAACGATGGTACATTTTGAAACATTTCTGAAACGTATGGAGTGAAAAAGAAAGTATGGAAGTATGGAGAGAAAAAGCTCAGATACTTTAAAAAGACAGAACACAAACCACAAAAGAATTGGAAATAATGATTCCTTTTGTACATTTCAATAGAAACATGTCTGAAAACACATACAGAAACATCCATGTGATGCAACAGAAACATATTTTGAGACAGATTAATAACGTTTCTGGAAATAGCTTAGAAACATTATATTCAAAATATTCTGAATTTAAAACATTAATGATAGTTTTTGAACTGAATACTTCTTTAGCCACATGAGAGTGATTTTTCAAGGTCTCGTCACGACACATTTTATAACATTTTCAAAGTGAGATAAAGCATATGACAGATATGAGAGAGAGAGAGAGAGAAACAGATATATCGAATGCAGCTTTGACTTGGGCAACGATTCCCCAGAAGTGTTCTAAAGCGGAAAGCAATTTTCATATAATGAGAAACAGAGATAGCGATTGCAGCTTTGACTTGGGCAACGATCCCTTACAAGTGTTCTAAAGCCGAAAGCAATTTTGATATAATTTATAAACGATCGTGACAGAATCGGAATTAGCCAGAATACAATATAACTTATGCATATCCTGCTGGATATATATGGATTGGGCTTTCGAATCTGATCCAAATAGATAATGATCTTTTTGCGGAGGATGCGTCCTTGCCACTACTTCACTTTCTTCGTGAGAAATTCAGTTTAGATATGAATAACGACCGGCCACGAACATTGCCACGACTAAATCAGGAACAACGATTGATATTATATTCTCGAGAAATCTACACTATTTAGAATCACGAACATATGTGTCACACTTCAGTTACCATGAAGCCAATATGTACAATACCTCTCTCCCTCTCTCCCGTCTCTCTCTCTCACTCTCTCAACGAATCGGTAAATAAGTATTCACTTCTATCACGTGTACTATGCTGGACGCGATTTTTTTCTTTTACTTGTGCAGAGTAATATTGGCAGCGATTTGGTAATCACTAATCAAGTGTGGCTGCGATATATTTTGACTTATAATTTCCCTAGAGATAGAATTATTACTGGGAATTTTGAGAGCATCAATTTTCTTAAAATATCGATGCACGAATAAAATTTCCTAGTTATTAATTCAATAACGTTGGGGATTCGGTAAGAACATTTCACACTTACTTGAGTAAATAATAATTAAATAAAATATCAAATGGACACATGCCTAATGTTTTGACCGTATTAAAATTAGGCAATTAATTATGAAACATATTAATTGAGTTGTAAGAAATCGTTATAAAATATTATAAAATTATCCTTATAAAATTCAATATTTATTTTTTATTTTAATCCTTATTTTTACCTGTCACCAATATTAAAAATATACAATATATTTTTATAGATTTTGTTATTCTGCAGCTTAACTGTGCAGAATTATGTCTTATAAAAGTCTGTATCGTTTACTTTTAAATAAAACACTAACAATTAGGTAGGTATTTATTTTCTTTATTTTCAAATTTTACAATCTCCATCTCCACCTCTAAGCTATATGTTCTTGTCTTGTATATCTCTGCCTAAACCAATTTGAGACGTTATATTCAAAGAGCATGCATGCAGGAAAAATTGTATTTTTAATTTTCAATTCAGTTTCTTAAAAAAGAAACAGATAGATTACTTTAGAAATTACAAAGTATTTTATTAATTCAGTAGTTGCTCTATAAGGGATTTCATATACCAAAGTGAATACCCACCGGTTACAAGAGTTACGGATATTCAAATATTTGCATAAACAACTTGGATTGACAAAAACTCGCTACCACTAACAACTATATTTGCGTTGGTTTTGTTATATCTTTTATATAACAGTTAACAAGTTTCAATGCATCCCCCATCAATAAATTAAAAGACCTTGTATTTATTTTGTCAATAATAAACTCTAAACACAACCATTAAGAGATAATGTATACTTATATTATGCAACTACATATTTCCAAAGGTTTTACACGGTCCTTTCAAATAAAAATAATATCGAGTGTGTCTCGAGAAATTTTATTTAAATTCCCAAATTTGCTATATATTCTATCAAAATAATATTATGAGGGCAATCAACTTTACCTACCTCTCAGTAATTTTATAGACCATAAGTCCTCAAGGGTATAATTGTATTTTCGTCGATACCAATAACATTTGTGGCTAATTTATCAGAAACATTTTTGTAATGTTTCGCCGAATAAATATTTTTTCACTATTACCCCGCATTGCACCTCCACATATGTAGAAAGTTGCTTCCTACAAAAATACACATTATCAGCAATTGTGTTTAATATAATAATAATTGATTTGACACTATTTCTAAAACAAGAACCCTTGGAGGGTATATTAATTGGATAATGCCTATGTAAGTTAAATATAGATTTTTTGAGATTTATCAATGAATTTAAAAATGTCTCTGACCCCTAATATAGCCGTAACATTTGCTTTGCTGGGTAGTATAAATTAAGTTAAGGATATTCTACTTACTTACGATCCTGTATTCCTCACTCATATCACCGAAATATTTATAACACCTTTAAGTTCTAAAACAGCACGAGATTTATAATCACTGTAATAAAACCATATTATGTAATAGGTACCTATTCAATAAAAATAAAACGCTAACTTGCAAACAAACAAAAGTGCCAATACCTCGGAAAACCGAAATTAATACATTGAGATTGCATGCGCATGCGCAGTGATAATCACATTATATTGGTACCTATTAGAAACTCTTCATGTAATACATAAGAAATGATTCTTAAATACAACATTTCTGATAAGTCTTAATAATAAATTTCATGCTGTATGTCTGGGACATTCTAGTAACGCCAAAGTCAGTGTTTCGGAAATATCTCAGATAAAGTTCAAATGATATGTTTCTCAGATATTTCATGTTAACTGGGTAGGTACTTTCCGACGCTTTTATTTTACAACAAAGTAGGTTATTACAAAACAATAACGATGCCTATATTGTATTTTAAATTTGCTAACCTCGTATATGTTTAGAAACATGTTAGATCATTTTAAAATTTTGGCTGATCGGCGTCGTTCCTTATATTATTAATTTCTGAGTCGTCCTGAAAAATTTCTCAATTGCCTCGATATAACAACTAACTGCCAGTTGCAGCATTGCAACTGCATCAATATAATGCTTACTATGTACCGCGTTGCTACCGTCATTAGTTTTATGTAAACATTATATGATTTTCACGTCACCAGCTCCATGCATTTTCTCTCATCTGCTATTGATATTCAATTTATTCACCCTTAACTATCACTAATTTAAATAAATAGAAGCACTTAAAAAGCGACAAAGCCCTTTAAATGGTAGCTTCTGATCTACCAAGCGTGAACATCGAATAGAACGATCAACACATTTAAATAATTTTTAATTTATTCACAGTGGATATCCGTAC
>CAXKVY010013899.1:0-13524 GCA_964058915.1 Tetropium fuscum
GTCAGAATTCATTTGATACAGCTTCAAAGTAGTTGTGTTCTTTAAAAATGGGCAGAGGAAAGGTTATGGATGACAAAATTCGTTCACTTATTATTAAATTTTTCAGTTGTGGGAAGTCAAACTCGGAAATTGCAAATTTATTAGAATTATTGCGGTATAGTGTAAGAAATATAGTTAGAAGATATAAAATGACGAGTTCAGTAACTGCAAAGCTCCGATATGTAACGATATGTAAAAATTAAAAGTGACAATTTTGCATCAGGCCAAAGAAAAGCCACTTTTAACACCACGGCAGAAGAAAAATAGTGTAAAATGGCAAAAGAACATAAGGATTGGACATCTCAGCAATGGCGTGCAAGACAATGGAGCGATGAGGCCCAATTCGAAGTTTGTGTTGGAGATAGTCGCAGTAGAGTTATTCGCAAAAAAAAATGAAGCATTCCATACTGACTGTCTTAAAAGAAAAGTAAAATCTCCTGCATCCGTCATGGTGTGGGGAAGCATGTCATCAAAAGGAGTAGGAAAGCTCCATTTTATTGTCGGAAACGTGGATACAAACAAATATATTGGCCATTTTAGAAAAATCACTTTTACCGGTCATGGAAGAGTGTTTGACATCAGGCCAAGAATTTATGTTTCAGCAGGACGGCGCAGCATGTCACACCCCAAAACGAAGTTTAAAATGGATGGAGGACTATGGTATACCACTTTTGGAATGGGTTTCTAGTAGTCCGGATCTATCACCCATTGAAACTTTGTGGCACGAGATGAAAAAGCTGCTACGGAAATACCCTGCTCGAACAATCTCTGAACTGAAGCAAAGGCTTCAGGAAATATGGGATTCTTTTACACCAGAATTATGCCAAGGCTTGGTTAATACTATGCCCCAACGAATTTCGGCTGTAATAAAAAATAAAGGTGATGTTACCCAGTGGTAAATTATAAAATTGTTGTTTTGTTAATTTAACGTATTTCTTCACATTTATTTCTTTTTATTCTCATTTTGTGTTAGTTATCAGTCTCAGTCACCTAAGATGTATTTTTGTGGTTAAAAGAAGTTGTCAAAAGAATAAATAAATTTGGAAGTTCGTGTCGTATATTTCTTCTTTTACTTTTATATATATATATATATATATATATATATATATATATATATATATATATATATATATATATATATATATATATATATATATACATATATATATATATATATATATATATATATATATATATATATATATATATATATATATATATATATATATATATATATATATATATATATATATATATGTATATATATATATATATATATATATATATATATATATATATATATATATATATATATATATATATATATATATATATATATATATATATATATATATATATATATATATATATATATATATATATATATATATATATATATATATATATATATATATATATATATTAACTTTGAAGTTCTCTGCTATTCATATTTGTTCAGAGCAGTGTACTTGAGTTCCATCAAAAACTAATGTCATAACGTCACTGCAAGTGTTGGAGTATTAATATTTTAAATTCAAGTATAAATGGTCAATGAAATAAATCGTACACTGCTCTTTTACGTTAAGATGGAGATATATAATAAATGACACCATACAAGGATTAATATAAACTAAATGCAGACCATTTAGGCTTATAGCTTTGTTATTCCGTTTAACTTTGTCCATTCTTAGCTTTTTCTCTCCAGTTCTGACATTGTTCTGACCTTGTGGCCGAAAAAGATTAGGCAGAATCTTTTTCGGCTCCTTCCCAATATTTCCTCGGCCTCCTTATTTTCCTCTTCCCCTCTGGTACCTTCCATGCTACTGTTTTCACGTCTCTGTCATTATGCATAATTTCTCCTTCTTGATTTAATGAAATTAGTTACTACCGCTTATTCTCTAAACAAATTCTAATCTAATTATGTGTTTATTTTTCTCTCCCATTCTAACTATGTCTGTTATATCAAAGATTTTTTAGATATTTAAGTAATACCTACTTAAAAATACATAAAATTATCCACACCTCCTCAAAATCTGTAACTATTCCTGAATGTCTATATACCCTAAAACTGATTTTATAATTTACTTTCGATAATTCAATTTCGTGAACTTTGTTTTACTAGTTTTAAATTTTTTTCCTCCTCTTCCATTAATTGTACCGTGCTCCTCTCCAATTATTTTCTATATATTGTTACCAAAACTATTATCGGTATACGCTAGGCACTGATGGCTTCTACTGAAAAGAAAACCCTTTGTGTTGACTACTTTTTCTTACAACTCTCAAATATTATATTAAATAGGGTCGTAGACAGGGGATCCCTTGTCTTAAACCCTTTTGAATACTGAAATTCTCGCTTACGGAACCATTAATTTATACCACATTTACAGTTCCTTCCAATGTCATATATATTAATATACAAAGTTTATCTGGTCTTCCTAACTCTTGTAGTATTTTAATACGTTGTACTCTTATTATTATGTCCTAACCCCTTGTAAAAGCTACAAAAAGTATATGCGTTGGTATCTTTTTTAGCATCCTGATAAGATTTGTTTGAACTTAGATATCTGACTCTATAAGTTTGTGTTTCTTTCCTAAAATCCTCTTGATATTCTACGAATAGATTCTCCATATAGTGTTCCAATCTTGGTTTTATTTCTGTAACTAATATTTGTACATTATGTCCTGTAATGCAACCTCTCTATACTTTTCACAATCCATCCTATTTCCATCCAATTCCTTCGGCATTGTTTCTCTCCCAAATATTTGCTATTAGTTTATAAATATCTATACTCAATATATTTCTCCGTACGAAAGTATGGGGTTGTTTTCTATTACTATATAATTATTCCCCCCTTTTATTTTCTTTCATACTATTTATTATATTCATACTATTTATTACTTCATATATCTCTTCTTTTGTTGACTTTGTTATAATTGAATTTTTATGTATTTCCTCTGTTTCTTTTGTTTGGTGCTCTGATATAAACTTTCAAAGTATCGTACCTCCTACATATTTTATACCTATATCTGTAGAAATTCCTTATTTGTTTCTTCTGGTTTTCTTCTATACCATATATATCCAACGAGAGAATGGACTTGCACTCGAGCGAAAATTCTATTATAAGAATCTATCTAAAATCTATTATAAGAATGGCAACAGCCAGAGACGAGATAAATCCACCATTATCGCCAATTAAGAAGAATAAAAGAGGCCAGGTAAAGAAATATAATAATAAATATGTTTTATTTAATACGCATACTATTCACCACCAGAGGAAGAACATAGGTTTTGGGAACTTGACCATATTGTTGACAGTTTAATCGATGAAATCCCACCACTAATAATTCACGTAAATGGTCAAAGTGATTCTGATAGCAGCGATACAGACTAATTTAAATTTATAATTATATGAAACAATGTACTATTGTTGTAGCTAAATATTAAAAAAAAAATAAAAAAAATAAAAATATCATAAAATGTCTATTTTAGGAATATTTAGGGTTTATATTACTTTCATAACGCTCATACATTTATAACAAATAGGTTTCCGGTTTTCTTCTTTCTATTATATCCCTTACAAGTTGTTCTTATACTCTTTCTTTTTTACTCGTCTCATTTGTTATATACTAATTTTCTTTATCTTCCATTCGCCGACTGCTATAAAACTGTTTTTGTAATTATTAGTCATTACATTTTACATTTTCTACTATTTCAATTCTTGTGGTATTTTAATCAATGGTGTTATTTAAAAGTAGTTTACGCAACGAGGTGGGTGTATAGGTAGAGTGAATAGAAAGTGGGAACGTTTTTCGCTTCAGGAATGTGTTGGAGGTACTTAGGACGTAAATAAATTAAAAGTCCCCACCCCTAGCACGCTCGCTTCAGGGGGGAGGGGGTGGAAATTCCCCTTCTTTGGTTTTCACTCATAACTCGAAAACAGTGCCTGCATTATAGCGAAATGGAGCTTTCCGCAATTACGCCGACGCACCGTTTTCCAGTTATAAGCGGAAAACTAAAAAAAAATAACATTTGTACCTCCTCTCCTGAAGCGGACGGGCTAGAAAAGAGACTTTTAATATGTACCCTTTTTTATGTATATTAATGTGCACCCTTTACCCCCAACACATTTCCGGTCATTCATTGTCTAGACTTAAGTTATTGTGGTAATACACTCAGTTCCAAAAAAAGTGACGCACCTAATTTTGGTTGCAACTTTGAAATCTTGTTATTTCTGAACGAATAGACCGATTTTGATATCTTTTTTTGGTTGGTAGGTAATTATCTTATCTTTCAAAAAAAAGATGTGAAAATTTTTTCAAAGCCTCTTAGATGGTAGTGGAAAAACTCGAACCATGTTTTTTCTTAGTTTTTGACTCACCCTGTGTGTTAATCAAGTAATGGTATCGAAAATGGTTACACTCTATATGAAAGGCGCTTCTTTTACGAGCATTCTGTTTTTTTATTCACTGATCTATCTCTAAAATTGTCCAAATTACAGCTTTTTGCCGAAACCTTTCATTTATCCCACCCATTAAATTTATTGTAAGATCACATTGTCTATGAAAAAACAGTTACCGTTGTCATAGCAATTACACACTATTTTACTCTATTGTTGTGTCATTAAGTGTCAGTAAAAAATTGTAGAGACTGTTACGTAAAATGCCTCAAATAAACTCTGAACAAGTAGCAAGTTGCATTAGTAAACGTGCATGGATGTAAGCTCTATCCAACGAGAGAACGGACTTGCTTTGCGCATCGGCAACTAAAGAGGAGGGGCTCTGTAACGAGCTACGCAGGACCGTCATTCGATGAAATAAATTCGTAAGTAGGTAGGGACATTTTATGATATTTTAATTTTTTTTAATATTTAGCTACAACAATAGTACATTGTTTCATATAATTATAAATTTAAATTAGTCTGTATCGCTGCTATCAGAATCACTTTGACCATTTACGTGAATTATTAGTGGTGGGATTTCATCGATTAAACTGTCAACAATATGGTCAAGTTCCCAAAACCTATGTTCTTCCTCTATAATGTGACGAATGAAATTCTTGTCTCTTCGTACGACTTCGAAAACTGTCTCTTCGTACGACATTTGCGGATTGTCTTCCTTTAATTTCTTATATAAATTTATTATAATTATTTTTTGACTTTGATGCACGACCTAAAATTAAAAACAAAAATAAATCATTGACCACGGTTACTGGTGGTGAATAATATGCGTATTAAATAAAACATATTTATTATTATATTTCTTTACCTGGCCTCTTTTATTCTTCTTAATTGGCGATAATGGTGGATTTATCTCGTCTCTGGCTGCTGCCATTCTTATAATAGATTTAAAACTTATTTCACAACCGTAAACAACACAACTAAAATAACCGTACTTGCGAGACTACAAATACAAACTGTGAATAGGTAGGCAGTAGGAGGTACTTTATATAATTAGGTACCAGGTAGGTATCGGATCCAGGCGCCTGCCCTGGCTACTTGCTGAGCCAATTAAGACGTTGAGGGCGTTGAACTAATGTTCTAAGGGACGGAGATCTGACCAAAACAGACGAATTTTCGCTCGAGTGCAAGTCCATTCTCTCGTTGGATACAGTAGTATCCAGCGAGAAGAGAGTTATAGTAAACGTTACGCCGCTCGTGCAGTGGGAGTTCATGAAGCGACTGCTCAGTACTCGTAGAGCGATCCGCAAGTACGAACAAACAGAAAGCACTGCTCGGAGGGTGGGTTCTGGTTGCCCTCAAAAAGCTTCCCTTGGATCTCCTTCTCTTTATTTTTTTTTGAAAGAAGATAATGACCTACCAACCAAGAAAAAAAGATATCAAAAATCGGTCCATTCGTTCAGAAATAACAAGGTTTCAAAGTTGCAACCAAAATTAGGTGCGTCACTTTTTTTGGAAGTGAGTGTATTATAATTCACTATGATCCCTGTCATTACGAGATAGATCCATTGCTTCCATTATTTTGTATTTAATATCACGCTGATACCTACGTGTAGCTAGTGCTATTCCGTTTTCTCGTCTAGGTAGGTCTCGGCAGACTAATATCTTAGATATCTCTTTAATCTTTTGGAGACTCCTTCTCTGACACCCATCACATAAAGGGTAAAAGATCTAAGATCGATAGCATTATTAAAAACTAATGCATTATAATTTGTTTTTATTTAATTATGTAATATGCTCTTCTGCCATACAAATTCTGTAATAAATTGTAGGTACCTATACTTATTTATGTTTATAATTATCTGTTTAGCTTTGGAGAGTGTTAAACTGAAATTGGAAAAAGCAGGCTGCATGGTGCATACCTACGCTGTGGATGTTACAGACAGGGAAATGGTTTACAAGTATGCAAAAATGGTGAAAGCAGATGTGGGTCCTGTTGATATACTTATAAATAATGCTGGAATTGTATGCGGTCAAACATTTTTGGAACTTCCCGATCACATGATCGAAAAAACTTATAAAGTTAACATTATATCTCATTACTGGGTAAGTACAACATAACAACGATCAGAGATCAGATAGATAATAGCACATGATCATCTTCCGGTAATTATACCTACCTCGTCTGAGCATCGTCAACCAAAAATTACTTTAACACTCGGAGTAGTTTCCACAAACACCAAAACACTTTCACGTCGCTCGACGCGCGTTTCGCCAACCAAGTTGGCATCATCCGGAGACGATTAAAACTAATCTTAAACTAAAAATCATTTCACTTCGCTCGACGCGCGTTTCGCCAACCAAGTTGGCATCATCCGGAGAAGATTAAAACTGTTAATAGTTATATATATAATATAATATATATATATTATATATATGGGTTATATAATAATCAGTTTATCAGTCATATATCAGTCATATATATTATATATATGAGTTATATAATAATCAGTTTTAATCGTCTGATGCCGGATGATGCCAACTTGGTTGGCGAAACGCGCGTCGAGCGAAGTGAAAGTGTTTTGGTGTTTGTGGAAACTACTCCGAGTGTTACAGTTACATCAAAGGTTCCAGCCCTATCCAGTAAAAATCATTAGTCATGCTTCAATGATCGGTTGCTAAGCAACAGTAAAGCGGGCTATACGGTATAGGTCCCTTGTCTCTATTCATACTACTTTTACATTTTACAATTTCTATGCTCCCAAGTGCATCCAACTGTCTATTATTGGTCACATTTCTAACTAATCTTATATTACTAATATCTATTATATGATTGTTGTCAAAAGCATGTTGTGCAACACTAGACTTATCTGTTCTTCCATATTTTAGATGATCCATATGCTCTTTAAATCTGGTGTTAATTGATCGTCCCGTTTGTCCAACATATTTTCGATCACAATCATTACAACTAATTTCGTAAATCGCAGACCTTTCATTTGGAACAATTTTATCCTTTGGATTGTCTAAAAGTTGTTGTAATTTGTTGCTCGACGAATGAATCGCTGTTATACCCACGTTTTTGAAAACCTTACTCAAACCACGAGTAAACCGGGGTTCGTACGGGATGGATACATATTTTGGAGCCTCTATATCCTTTTGAAAGGTCGTAGAATTACGAAGTGTGTCCTTAAATTTACGCTTCATAATTAGTTTTTCAACTATATCTCTAGGATAACCATTACTCACAGCTATATCTTTAATTAATACTTTTTCTTTTTCAAACCTCTCATTACTGAGAGGGAAACTTAGTAAACGATGGACAAGAAAATTAAAACTTGCCATTTTATGTTGATAGCAGTGGTGAGAGTCACTGCATATATCTGATCGCACTGGTATATTTTCTATATATATCAAATTCTAACCTATTGTCACTATTTTTAATTACTAATACGTCTACAAATGGAAGTTTTCCATTATTTCCTAGTTCATATGTAAACTTTACAGAAGTGAAACGACTATTTAATTTGGAAATGAAGTTTTCTACATCCGCAATCTTAGTGTCAAACACGGCAATAAGTCATCCACATACCTAAGCCAAATCCTAGGAAAATACTCGAATTCTTCTTTTGCTTCAGTTTCAAATCGACTCATGAAGACATTAGCAATGAAAGGCGATAAACAGTTAGTTACCCATTGCGGTTCCTTCATGCTGTTCCTACAACATGCTTTTGACAACAATGATAGAATAGATATCAGTAATTTAAGATTAGTTAGAAATGTGACCAATAATAGACAGTTGGATGGATTTGAGAGCATAGAAATTGTAAAATGTAAAAGTAGTATGAATAGCGACAAGCCCGCATAGCCCGCTCTACGCGTAAATTTCACGGTGATATCATTAGTGACGTCACCATGAAAATAGTATAAATATGGTAGATTTTGTAGTTTAAGATTAGTTTTAATCGTCTCCGGATGATGCCAACTTGGTTGGCGAAACGCGCGTCGAGCGAAGTGAAAGTGTTTTGGTGTTTGTGGAGACTACTCCGACTGTTATAGTTACATCATAGGTTCCAGTCCTATCCAGTAAACATTATTTTCGCAAGCAAAATAGCGGCCAATTTTGAAATATATAAAAACTATATTTTTAAGTTAAAAAGAAGTTATAGGGAAGTCGGAGGTCTGAGCTAATTGAAAAATTGTGGCATAATAAGACTTAAATCGCGGGTGGTAACAGAAATTAATTGAAATATAACAATTAAGTATTTCATTACAGATATTTTTGTTTAATCTGAATAAATTATTGAAAACTGAATAATTTATAGGGAACAACTATTCAGAGGGCAAATATCCCTGCCTGTATTGAATTACACTTGTAACCTGTAAATCCGATTTGGTAGCTACGGTAATTCATCAATTCTTTTCTATTACCAGGCGCACACTACTTTCGAGCTCATCTCATTGGCTCTCATCAATATATCAGCAGGTAAATTCAATAAATTCATGCCCATGAATGATAAGAGCAACCCAATCAGTTTATATCATTTAGGTAGTTTAATGTAGGTGAGAGAGAACTAGATCTCTCTAGCGACCATGTATATATATATATATATATATATATATATATATATATATATATATATATATATATATATATATATATATATATACATTATATATATATATATATATATATATATATATATATATATATATATATATATATATATATATATATATACATTATATATATATATATATATATATATATATATATATATATATATATATATATATATATATATATATATATATATACATTATATATATATATATATATATATATATATATATATATATATATATATATATATATATATATATATATATATATATATATATATATATATATATATATATATATATATATATATATATATATATACATTATATATATATATATATATATATATATATATATATATATATATATATATATATATATATATATATATATATATATATATAATGCTGTTCAAAATTATCGCACCACGTTAATATTTGCTAAAATTTGAGGTCTCATAACTTTTTTACTTTTAGTCCAATTTTGATAATTTTTTTAGAATACTGTAGATAAAACGACTAATTTCAACTTGCATATCCAGTCTTTTGTTAACTGAAGACGGTTTAGGTATTATACAGGGCTAACTAAAAGGTTGTTATATAACCCTAATTTTAAAACACTCGGTGGAATAACTTCGTAACCAAATTCTTTAAAAATACCAATTTTTATTAAGAACCATTCCTTTCCTACATTTTGTTTTTTGGTCCATGTCTTTAGATACATTGGTTCATTTTTAAGAGCAAAATGAATTTGTCACCAACAGTTTACTGTTAATTTACTCTGCTGTTACAAGTGATATGTAAAACGTAGGCGGCGTATGTCAATCAAAAAACAATGATTGGGTGTATGCAATCTCATTTTGACACATTTTTAAAAACAATACGGTGTTGAGGAATATTCAGCAATTTAAAATAATGAATCGTGTGAGACATTTGACAGCATTGGAATGTGTAAGAGCGCAAACTTTGTTTGAAGAGGGTAGAAGTATGCGATATGTCTCTCGAATTCTGGGTGTTAACCATTCGACAATAAGTCGAATGTTAGAACGTCACAGGGCAACTGGTTCTCACTCCAGGAGACATGGGCAGGGTAGAAAAAGGGCGACGAATGTTAGGGATGACCAATTTCTCCGCCAAAATGCTTTAAGAAATGAGACAGTAACAAGTTCGAAATTGAATAGTGAACTTGAGATGGTTAGAAATATTCAAGTTTCTGCTCTTACTGTAAGGAGAAGACTACGGGAGGCAGGTTTGATCAGATGAAGGCCCATAAAGGCACCAGAACTTACCAGGGCTCAGAAGGTAGCTCGATTACGATTTGCACGAGCACATGAAAATTGGACTATCGATGACTGGAGGAAAGTCCTATTCTCCGATGAAACAAGAATAAGCCTAAAATCTTGTGATGGGCGGCAACGTGTGTATAGAAGACAAGGGGAAAGGGAAGCTGCCTTCAATTTCGTTACACGAACCCTTTGGTCGTGGCTCCAAAATGTTTTGGGCGGGTATTTATTTCGATGGCCGTACGGAGTTAGTCCCTATTCATGTAAGGGCAATGAATGCGGAATACTACGTAGAGAACATTCTCCAGGAGCATGTAATGCCCTATGCTCCGTTTATTGGTCCTGATTTCATATTCATGCAAGATAATGCAAGCAAGAATGCCACATGTAGCAAGAATTTGTGTTGAGTACTTGAATGAAGTCCATATTGATGTTATGAACTGGCCAGCACGAAGCTAGGATTTAAATCCCATCGAACACCTATGGTGAGTGGGATAATATTCCTCAACCCGTCATTCAAAACCTCATTAGAAGTATGCCACGGCGGATTCAGGCTGTAATCCGAGCTAGAGGTGGCAACACAACCTACTAGGGATCAGCTCACATAATTTTATTTCTTTGATTTCTTGTTAATTAAAAAATGTTTCTTCTCACCCTGAAAGTTTTTTCAATTGATTTCTGTATGGTGCGATAATTTTGAACCAACGCATCTAAAGACATGGACCAAAAAACAAAATGTAGGAAAGGAATGGTTCTTAACAAAAATTGGTATTTTTAAAGAATTTGGTTACGAAATTATTCCACCGAGTGTTTTAAAATTAGGGTTATATAACAACCTTTCAGTTAGCCCTGTATAATACCTAAACCGTCCTCAGTTAACAAAAGACTGGATATGCAAGTTGAAATTAGTCGTTTTATCTACAGTATTCTAAAAAAATTTTCAAAATTTGGACTAAAAGTAAAAAAGTTATGAGACCTCAAATTTTAGCAAATATTAACGTGGTGCGATAATTTTGAACAGCAGTTTATACATATACATATATATATATATATATATATATATATATATATATATATATATATATATATATATATATATATATATATATATATATATATATATATATATATATATATATATATACATATATATATATATATATATATATATATATATATATATATATATATATATATATATATATATATATATATATATATATATATATATATATTTAGGATTTAAAATATTGGTGGTGCGATAATTTTGAACAGCAGTTTATACATATACATATATATATATATATATATATATATATATATATATATATATATATATATATATATATATATATATATATATATATATATATATATATATATATATATATATATATATATATATATATATATATATATATATATATACATATATATATATATATATATATATATATATATATATATATATATATATATATATATATATATTTAGGATTTAAAATATTGTGTATATTTTTTCAGACAGTGAAAGCATTTTTGCCTGATATGTTGAAGAACGAAAGTGGCCACATAGTTACCGTTGGAAGTTTGACAGGGATTTTAGGTACATATAAATGTACTGACTATAGCGCAACGAAGCATGCCACTGCTGGATTCCATGAAAGTTTATTAATTGAATTAAAGGTAGGTAAAATGTTATACAAAAAACGATACTTATTTGTTCTCATTTTCAAAATCATTTTTCAAAAAAATTTGCCCAGGCAAGCTAATTTTTCAGGGTCAGAGGGACGGCTCCCGAGCATCCAACCAAAAATTCACACTCCACACCCTTTGTAGGGTGCGAAGGGTGACTTATAAGGGGTGTTTTTTGTTCGGAAATTTTCTTTTTTCTAGCTTGCATACATAATAATATTCTCTACAACTTAATAATTTGCCTACTAATACTCTACTGCCTAATAATTTTTTTTTGGTAACATGAATTTTGACGGTCTAACGCCCATTATATGATAAAACATCCACCACATTTATTTATTATGGTTATAGGAAATATACAAATTAAAGGCTAAATACCCGGTTTTTGCAGGGCTGATCGAAAACCGTCTCTTGATTTTCCAAAAAATTGCAGTCCAACCCCTTCGGGCAATAAGGGTGTTATCATTATTTTGGGGCGTTTTTTTGAATCATTCACGCTTAATAAATATATCTACAGTGTTATTTCCTTCGAACATAAAAAGATAGAAGAATAATGTCCCATTCAAATGTATGTAAATGCTTTGTCCAAGCATCTAGAAAAGGATATTAGAGGGGAAAAAGACGGAAAACAAAAATTAGTAACACTCGGAGTAGTTTCCACAAACACCAAAACACTTTCACTTCGCTCGACGCGCGTTTCTCCAACCAAGTTGGCATCATCCGGAGACGATTAAAACTAATCTTAAACTACAAAATCTACCATATTTATACTATTTTCATGGTGACGTCACTAATGATATCACTGTGAAATTTACGAGTCAATGATTGGTTGCTAAGCAACGCGTAATCACGCTTCAATGATTGGTTGCTAAGCAACGCGTAAAGCGGGCTATACGGTATAGGTCCCTTGTCGCTATTCATACTACTTTTACATTTTACAATTTCTATGCTCTCAAATGCATCCAACTGTCTATTATTGGTCACATTTCTAACTAATCTTAAATTACTTATATCTATTCTATGATTGTTGTCAAAAGCATATTCTGCAACACTAGACTTATCATATTTTAGATGAGCCATATGCTCTTTAAATCGATCGTCTCGTTTGTCCAACATATTTTCGTTCACAATCATTACAACTAATTTCGTAAATCCCAGACTTTTCGTTTGGAACAATTTTATCCTTTGGATTGTCTAAAAGTTGTAATTTATTACTCGACGAATGAATCGCTGTTATACCCACGTTTTTGAGAAGAACTTGACCTTCTAAACAAGGGTTTAAACTTTGCTGTAGTGTAACTTATGATGAGATTTTTGAATGAAGTCGTGGCAGGGATTGAAAGTTCAATTCAATATCTGCCTGATTCATCCAAGGGTCTCGTCAGAGTGGCTTGCAGGAACCAAATTTCTAAAAATATAATGAATAACGTAGACAATAGAAAGTCATGCTCAAAAAATTCTAGGAAGACTATCAAAAGATTGCGCGAAAA
>CAXKVY010013900.1:0-22285 GCA_964058915.1 Tetropium fuscum
AATATAATGATATTCTTATATTAGTAAATAATAGTGGTCAATGTAAACCGCTATTATTTACACCTACGTTATTTAAAATATATAGGTTACGTAAGAAATAATCGCTTTCTTTAGTGGTATTATTAAGTACCTATTGGAGACTGCTTTGATTAATGCGAATCTAACTTTCTGAAAATTAACAAATAATCAATATAATTGTCGAATAGTAAGTTTACTAAAATTAATGATTGTTAGGCGTTGCGTCATCACTAACGGCATTAATCACAGACAGTACAATCGGCTACTGTATGTGTTCCATTCGCACAGTTTATGAAACCATAGTAACGCGTACGCCGGAATAACCTGAACCGCGACATTACCAGAGATGACGCAACGCCTAACATTCATTAGTTTACCTATATCTGCGAACAACCAGGAATAAATGTCAAAAACAGACAAAACCGAAATCAAACCAACACCAAAAATATCAGCAGAGTAATGAACTTCGTTATAATATAGTCTACACATACTAAATAATAGAGAATACTTATGTTGATTCGTAAGCGGTATATCACACCTAACGGTACTTCTAGAGCCAATTTTAGGAACATGTAAGAGCAGCTGATGTAAGAATTCAGAATTGTCAACTTGGCCATTGTTGTCGAATAATCTAACGTAAAAACAGATATTTATAACTTGTGGCATCAACGGTTAGATTATATTAGTAAATAATATTTTTTTATTAAAGAGCAAAAAAGATGATTTAAATATACTGATGATTTACATATTATATCTAGCTTAGATAAGTAAATTATAAACAGGCTGGATTACAATTTGCAAAAGTAAAAAATAAAAATTATGTACAACGCCCTACAGGGTGTTTCTAAATTGATGCGAAAGATTTTAAGAGCTAAACTTTCACCAAAATTAAGGAGCGTCTTTCATATAATATTTTTTCCAAAACCTCTTGTCCTTCAAGTTAGCCCGCTAACGTTGGGGTAAAAAGAATGTTTTTATTTATTTTCTCCACTATGGAAGAATTTAGAACAATGCAATTTGGCGTACAACTCACACTAATAAATTTATTTTGTGATGGTTTTTCTAGTCCTGAGATATTTTTGCAAGGGGGTAAAAAAACCAACCCCTACAATATTTTCCATCAGAACTTTTTAACCCTTCCATATTTCTCTTAAAAAAAGTTATGTACAAATATGGCTTCAATATGCATCTTTTCTATGGGTCTCTTGAGATTCTTTCGCAGAATTGAGAGTTTGCTCACAAAAAAATAAAATTATACGCATCCCCTTTGTTGGAGGAGGAGGTTTTGGAAAAAAATAAACCCCCTTAATTGTTCTTAAAATTCACATCTTAAAATCCTTTGTGTTCGTCATAAAGTTTTTTAAATGTCCACCTGTCCGCCTGTCTGTCCGGATGACGCATTTCTTGTCGGGGCTGAACGGTGAACGGCTGGAGTGCTGAACGCAGCAAATAGTCGGTTGCCATGGAAACGGCACGCTTTTATTACCCGTTTTAAAGCGCTTGGGGGCTACCTCGACCTGTGCCCCTAGTTGTACTCTACTATTTAAACGGTTGACGTACACACGCCGGTTCTTTTGTTTTGTAATATTAATAATGAGGTTGTGTAATCTCATGAAAGTAAACTTTAATTTTCTGAATTTGACGGACAAGGTAAAAAGAACGAACGCCCTGTGCCAATATTGAATTTAAGTCAAGCGCAGCCCAGTTATAAAAATTGAGGAGGGTTTACGGGAAAGTTTGTCGCACGTATTTATGAAAGGAAGGGGTAACTACGTGTTTTGAAGCATCTCGGAGAAAAGATAAAAAATCTTGAAAAATCAGCCAAATATAATAATATGTAAGTTTTCAGGTACTGGCACAACTAATATCGCTTCTAGTTTAAGTAGTGCGTATATGCAGAAAATATTCGCAAGCACAACGAAATGGTATCAAAAAACCCCAAACACCCCACCAAACAAAAATGTCACCAGCCGCCGCTGATGAGTCCAACTTTATTGATTTAGAATAATAAAATCATTTATTTGTTGAGGTTTTAAATTTGACAAATTTTTATATATTTTTAAATAGGTTCAAGCGTTCGTATAAACTTGGAAATAAATACAACTAATTACGTATCAAGTACAGAACATTAACACCATTAAGTCCAATAACACTCTATGGAGTAGATATTACTGTACATAGAAATTACACATTAAATTCACATGAAATCGTATAGCGTCATTACATCGTAAAGTGTATTTGTTCGGTAAATATTGATGTAATTCTAATTACACGCGGTGGAAAGAAAACATGGATAATTACATGTAAGGATGCAACCGCCATATTTAATATTTAATCATATAATAGATAAATATTGTATTGGCACTTGTGCTTAATTGCTATTAACGGGATTAAGTAGTAGTACTAGGTGAATAAGTATTGTATGGATACTTGAATATTGCTGTGCTAAATTAGCATGAGACACCGTTGATCGAAAGTGTTCAGTGAGGTGATTTTATGGAGGTGATTTTTCCACTCGTTACGCAAATTTCCACTGTTATTACGCAAATTTCCACAGGTATTGATATTTTATTTCCGATTTAGTTCTGCTTACATCTAAAATTAAAGACAAATCTTTTCTGACCCTGCGATCCAAGCACGATTTCCAATACCAAGAAAATTATCTCCAGGTAGGTTAGATATCACCGAACGCCGCGCCGCGCCGGAGCTATATTGAACACACACGATAGAACTTCGGAAATTCATATGTTGAGGGAACCATAAGTCTCCACGATAACTCTCCACTGCGCCACTATCCACCGAAATGAATAAAACATGGTACACAGAGAAACGTATTACTATGTCAGTCTGCCGAACTAAAATTGGTCGGTCTAGCGCGTCTCTCGCAGAACATGTCATCTGCGAGAGATTTTAGGCGAAAGTCTCACACAGTGGCATGTAAATACTGTTTTGTATTTACATGTAAGTTTTCATCGTCTCAAATTAAAATTGACAAGATTTGGTGTTTTGTGTATGTACAGAGTTGCGCTACCTGTGTTTGGGAGTTTCCGCAAAAAAATTGAGTGGCCCACCGTGTTTGCATCATAACTCGCCTAGTTATAATCACTTTTAACTAACTTTAAAGGCCTTTCCCAGCCCTACAAAAAATGTTCCATAACTTTTTCTCGAAAAATTCATCGGTTTTCCGTTATTTAACGTTGAATACTTAATCTCACTCAAGTAATCTATAACAGTAAAGAACACACAGCTACTCTTGAGACAGGATTCTCATCTAATACGAGGCTGTTATAGCCAGACCACGCTGGAGAATGTGAAGTAGACGTCTTGTTGGTAGTCAGTATGTAACTTCTCAGAAATAAACAAGCAGCATCAGCAAGTAGTAAATCCTCGTAGAGAGTGATGGTTCATGCGTTTGTGTGAAAGCACAGGCATCGGGCAGCAGGTTTTCCAGTTGGATGAATTTGCAAGTACAGCTGACTGAGCAGTGTCAAAGGTTTTTCCTTGCCAACGAAGATAATGACAGTGGTCTACTGGGATCACACTCTTTCATGACTTGGTACGGTACACCGTTATGACAGTCTCATGAAGTGTTCTTCTACCATCTGCAGTGTCTTCAGAGAAGTCAAGGTTGTCAGCAACACAATGTATAAATCTATTTGGTACAATATATGGTGGGACGTAAACTCTTATCATTTTCATGAATGCTCTTCAATACACTTGTTGTGTTGTTGTGTTCAATACACTTTTTATGTTGCTGTGTTGCCATTTGTGTTGCCAACCTTAAAACCCGTTTACAATCAATGCTGCAGCCGATAGTAAACCTTGTGCATGGTACTCCATGGATTGTCAGACCTAAGAGATCGTCTGGTATAGATCCACTGAATTTTCAGGGCTTTGATTTCAGTACAAGATTTGTCATAATGTCTGCATACTGAAACAAAACATTCAGATCTCTCAATTTTTCATCGCCGTAACTTTCAGCCTCAATTTCTTTGCCTGACAATTATTATCTTTAACTGATTACGTGACATCAGCTAATTCATGCACATTATTTGCATAACAAATAGACTTGTATGCCTCTTGAAGGACGTCCATTCCAAAAACTTGATGAACCAGTGACATTTTACCCTCATATATATATTATCTTCCATAATATTGATGAATTCGCTTCCGCTGCCAATGGCGAAACAGATCTTCCCTCTTTAGAATGTTCTTCATTGAATCTATGCTCTTGAGATAGAAGAACATTCGTGACATATTCTGTCCAACATTTTCGGTGATACATTAGATCAATTGCGTGTCCATCATTCATATTTATTACTTCGCTTAATCTAACTACGTTTCTCATCATTTCTTAGTCCTATCGAAGTGAATTTTTACCAGCTTTGTCAGTTCAAACCTTCCTTAGTTTTTCATTCAACTCGTATCTTATTTCTTTCAATTAATTTTTTGTGGGTAAGAGATGAGTAACACGATCGATGCCACTTCACATTGTAATGCTTGTGTCTCAACATTAAAGTCAATTCCGAAATTTGTAACTATTCTGTTACTGTTTCTTTTCCGCCATACTTTGCTCGCTTCGTAAGGCAATCAACAATTTTCTCATAATTGTCATTTGAAGGCTGTGGGACACATTAATCGATTGAGTGAGAATTAGGAATCAAATAGCATGATTTATTGTTGTCTTTCTTTTCTTCTCCAATTTAACATGAAACACAGGCTCGATTTTGAGCATATTTACGCCCTACTATGAAACAATAGAAAAAATTAAGACGGACGACCATGGGCTTATTAGTTTTGACATTTTTAAAAACAAAATAAATGTACATTGTGTAGCAAAAATCATGGGGTGATTTCAACCACTAATCAATTCAGAAGAAATATTCGGGAAATATGATAAAGAAACTTTAAAAATAAATTCTTAGAGAAAATCGTAAGTCTATATAAAAATAAGTAATAATATTTTTTGTGTATAATTAAAGAGTAAACATTGTTTGTATAATATATTTTTTTGATACAACGGACGGCTAGAGATAAATGGGAAAATTATTTGCAATGACGGCCACTTTATTTTTCAGGTGCAGCACCCGAACGCACCATTTTCGAGAGTTCTACGAAGATATTGATTGATGATAGATATTGATACGTGCATTTTTATGCCCACGTGGGCATTTTTTTGTACATTTGGCAGTTGACTAATTATTATAGTAATGAATATAATATAAGTTTTCTGTCCCAAAATTTTCTTATATGCTGTGGTTTTGTAATGAAAACATGATTTTAACAATAAAAATGCATATTTTCATTGCACAACCACAGCACAGGCTTGTAAGAAAATTTTGGGAAGAAAAAACTTATATATTATTACTTATATATTATTATTATAATCATTCATTATACGTATATCTAGTGCCTGAGACTAATTTGAATATCAGATCTTATGTAGCTTTTTAATTATTCATAGTTAACCAAAATAAATGCATCTACCTATTTGTCTCACTCACTCTACAAAATCGTTAAAGGCCAAGACGTTAGGTTCTGGACATTAGGCACATACATAGGTACGTATAATGCATTATAATGAATAAAATTTTTTTAGAAATAAAATATTGGTCTATCTACTTAACAGAATTTGTTGATGTGCCTCTCAGACGGTAAAGCGGACTCTATATTCCTGCTAACAGGACACGCATTTATGGTAATATGAAGTAATTATTAATCAGAAAGTAATTGGGTTAATTCAAGAAAGTTAATAGGATCATCAAAAATATGTCTTCCATCACGGATATTTAATATACAGTAGCGTGACTTCATGATGCACCATGATGATCATAAATAGATCAATTTTCTTATTAATATATATTGCAGCAAGCATGTAGTGCGTTATTTTAATGCTTCTACTCATAAGTAGAGCGTTGCCTTGTTTTCTTTAAAACATGTATTATTTCACTCTCTTCAAACTACTATATCCTGCCGTGAGATATAAATATTAACATAATAAGAAGATACTAATTGCAAGCTACAAGCCAGCCTTCGTATCTTAACTGTTGCCGTCAACCCAGTCTTGCACTTGTTCCAAAACATCCGAATGAATTTAAATTTTTGCCATAATTTGCATGCTTGCCTTTTATTAGTTACAGTATAGCCCAGAATCTCATGAAAACCTTTTCTTATGTATCTTTGTACATTACTTTATCTCGTGTTAATATTCCGATTTAAATTATCTTTATTTTGCACAAAAGATGCGAATAGTTAGATATTTTTAAAATGCTACGATAAAAATCATACTTAAGTTTCGCTATAATTTTTGGGCCTTATTTGAATTACCTTTCTACTAATATATTTCAATATGTTTCTCTTCATCCTTATTCAGTGTTGAAGGTTATATATTTCGAGATGTTCCTCTGCATCCTCATTCAGTGTAGATTACCTACATGACATGACTTTACACTTACCTAGGTCCTGTTTTGGAAAACCTTCATAAAGTGGAATTTGCAAGCTGAAAGGGTGAGAGTACATAGAAGTTTTGTTTTATCTTTTACCAGATGCGTGTTCCTATTCGAGTAAATGATATACCTAGGTATAGTTTTTGGGCAATGTTATAGTATTTTATCTTGTGTCTACTTGGGTAAACTTAGCTGAATAAAGTCGATGAATTACGCTCCAATATAATAATAATATAATAATAATAATAATAATAATAATATATTTAACCTTTTCGGGTAAATACGGCTGGGCCGCCATTACTCGAAACTAACCTATCCAATGTTTTTTCAGTATAAATTATAATTTGCAATTGTGACGTAAATATATTATACTGGCGTATAATGCATTAAATTTGCATAACATACCTAAATACATTTATCCTGTCTATATAGTTAAAAATAATTATTATACGTACCTTAAAAAAATCTTTCCAATCTAACAACTACCGACAAATGTCATTTAGTCAAGTAACAAACCATTCGAAGCAGTTTACCATCACACAATGTAAGGCACACATTCAAACATGCTATAACAGATGGCGTAGGGTGTTTCAGCAGCAAAGGAATGGTTTATCATAGAAAAATCTAGTGGCCGGTATTCAACGATTATAGACTAAACAGGATTGCTTATCCCCATAAGCGCAACGTTAGACAAATCTCGAAGGCCCCCACCACGCTTTTGACGTCAGCGGATACGTACGGCGTAGGTTTATTGCCCCACCGGTGTATTTCCCGGCGTTTGTGTAGTGTGTCATTTGTACATTAACATCGTGCCTGGAGAAGTGTTATCTGACCAAGCATCCATTTGGAATCGACCGTTGGCGCTAAAGGATGCCGGCCAAACTTAACCGCTGACGTCAGATCTTGTCTAAGAACACGTGGCCGATAAGCAATCCTGTTAATCTATAATCCTTGGCCTATATTACCCTAATGGCCGGCATTCCCCACCTTTACCCTAACAATAAAGAAAATGAAAAAAATATAAAATTCTAATGAATTTTAGATTTTGAACAATAAAACTTTCCAATTCTGAAGGATCTAAATTATCGACGCCGTCGAGGTCTTCAATTTCAAAATCAATATTATTTGCTGACTCTTCATCAAAAATCTCTTCCGAAACACTTATGTCTTCAAATATTTCTTTTTCCCTATTTGAGCAGTTTGCATGACAATTACTGCATAAATTGGTATACTTTAAGCCGTGTTTTCGGCAGCCACATATTTGTTTATTACAGCCACTTTCACAGATGCAGCTAATACTTTCTAATGAATTTTCGGGAATTAAGTCTGAACTGTCTGGGAATGATAAATGGGATAAATCTGGATATGAGATGTTCTTGATGTTCGTTCCTGCCCCATTGCTTACCTATTTTGTTGCGTTTTTTGTATCCTAGTACAAATAATCAAATCAAGTGTGTAATAATTGATAATAAACTCTATAAAGGAATATTGTGCAGCTGCTTCTTTTGTTGGAGGAAGTTTTTTTGAGAGAAGATTTGTTAGTTGTCAGTTGATAATGCTCAAATTTTAATTGATTTAATGATATATCCATTTTTATTACTTTTAAAAATACCACCTATAAGTTGAGATCCATATTTTGAAATGTTTATTTGGTCTGCATTTAAAAAAAAATATATTAGCTAGGCTTGATACATTTTTGTTGCTCGATTTTACTATTGTTTTCTTTCCTGGGTTCCTGAACCTGGGTTCCGCTACTTTCACTAATTACATTCATTCAACTTTAGTAGTATTACATTAAAGTAAATTCTGTCGTTGAAATTAAATCAATTATTTACATAAATAATAAAAATTGAAAATGTTATATAATATTGAAATATTTTTAAACAGAAAACTCAATATCAGAAAACTCAATATTTTTTATTTCTCAATTTTAAGTAGTTTCGTGATATAAACCATCAACATATATTATATAGAAATAAAATTTTGCTTTTAATTCCCGAAAAATGTAAATATCTCGAAAACTACGTTTTACTCAGTTCCAAAAAATCATGTTTATTCAGTGCAAAAAGGTATATTTTCACAAAATTTCCCCGTCAATTCAATTATTTTTACGATAGAAATAATAAAAAGCCGAAAAATCAGTTTCCCGTCATTTTCTCGGAAAATTTGACGTTATGTTGAAAAATACGTTGCATAAAAGTTTTACATTTTTTTATTATCTACCTATGTAGCTTTATCTCGTGTTTAATTTTTGTCTTTTCTCTTAATTACAACCTTAAATAAATTATCCGGCTGGCCTGTTAATATTTTTTTTCAAAAAATGTAATGACACCAGCCTTTTGTGGGCCCTGGTTATATATTTGTAGCGAATTATATCATGTATCATATATAATCTATTTAAGGAAAATAATTCAAGTCATATAAAATTTGAGGCATGGAACAATATTCATTTGACCTTTCTAAATAACCATTTACCGAGATGTCGTTCCATATCATATTCTATGTATAGGTAGTTGTTTACGATATACCCTCTGTTTAGTGTCGTTATCGAAATATCAAATTTTAGTGGAAAGAGATTATTGCATATGTAAAATGATAATAAAAACATTATTCATATAGTTATTGGTAATTGTGTGCTAAGTACGTAGGTGTGTGGTTGCATTAAGATAGATGTTAAGTAAGTCAATTAAATAATTATATTACGATTATTGTCACGTTTAATTAAACGCTTAAAAGTGTGGGAGTGAAACAATACCTGCTATTTAGTTAGATATTTGCCTTTTAGTTGAACCCTTTGTTTATAAAAGTAAGAAAATATATGTACCAATACATTTTCTTACATTTATATTAATTTTTAATTCTATTAGGCATACGGTGCGTCTACTTAAGTTGGCAGCATATGGAAAACCTTTTTATTAGTAGCTTTATGAAAAAAGTTATTGTTCATAAAAACATAAATTCATTATAATTTTTTTTGTCATGTACGGAGTTCGCCAGAAAATATGAATTTTGCGCAAGGTATCATTTTTTGCCAATATCTGTTATAAAGAAAAGAATACCAAAAACTGTTATCAAGAAAAGTTATTGATAATTGAAAAACAGGTTCAAATATACATTTATGTCTATCTATTGCCAAAAATATGAATTTGTGATTATTCTACTTCTCTACAGTAATACATGCATATTGATATTAATACTTAATACTAATCGAATCAGTTGCAATGACAATGACATTTCTGTCATTAAACGTCAAATAATAATAATAGGTAATACAAATAAATAATAATAATGTGTCGTTATTAGTTTTCAATTCTATACTTGTACACAAATTCATTTGGGTGGCGATGGCGGTGGCGACGTTCAACAGTGTTGCTTCTTCACACAACAACCCCATTTACCCAACACATAAAGTAACAATTTATTAAACAAATAATATACCATACTGAAGTACTAAAACAAAAAATTGAAATACATAATGTATGGTTATAAGAGAATATAAGACTTACAAAGTAATAAGTACCTATACAAGAAAAAAAGTGTGTATGCATTAAAATAAATATTGTATAAGAAATACATTTAATATTAGCACATTTAGCAACTATATAAATCGGCCAAGCTACAGAGGTTTTTTAGATCATTAAAAAATAATAGGTAGCGAACTGTGCAGAGTTTCAAAGTATACATGATACAATATACAACCGTATATAAATTAAACAGCCACTGGGCCTATTCACTGAATTTTTTTTATTACTTTTATTACATGGTTTTATAAAAATATCCCCAGTATTTTTATATTTTCTTTTTGGAGCACGACTTCTATGGAAAAAAAGAATTCTAAAGTGCAGAACAAAATCTCGCCCTTATGCATGACCTGCTTATGTTACCTGCTTTTTGACAGTGAACGTTGAAATTGACTTTGTTGTTGTTGACACGACATCTACTGATAAATAATCAAAATTTGATCTGAAATCATGTAAAACTCGTTCACCATACTAAAATCAACATTCGGCGGATATACTGCACCTCATTTAAAATTCTGGCTGCATCTTCTTCATGTACAGAAACAAAGCCAAACACAATGCGTAGAGAACGCAGAAAACGTAACCACAAAACTAGGCAGTGGGCCGGGTTATTTAGGCTTCTGACAAATAATGCTGCCAACTTAAATCCAGGCTGTGTGACGTCACTCGGTCTCAAGATCAAATGATAAAATGAGTATTGTCACACCTCGTATGTTCGAAATTTTTTCAGCTCTTCGCACTATATGTTCTATATGACAGTAGAAATGTATGATTGCCATAAAAAATCCGGGACACCCCTGTTTTTGGTATTCACGTATGTTCTAAATTTTTCGAAGCTCTTGGTACTATATGTTCACTATGACAGTAGCAATGTATGGTTACCCCTGTTTCTGGTTTCCACGATTTTTTTAACTTTTCGAAGCGAAACTATTTGCACACCTCGTATGTTCTAAATTTTTCGAAGCTCTTCGCACTACATGTTCTATATGACAGTAGCAATGTATGGTTACCAACAAAAATCCGGGACACCCCTGTTTCTGGTTTCCATGATTTTTTTTTAACTTTTCGAAGCGAAACTATTGTCACACCCCGTATGTTCCAATTTTTTCGGAGCTCTTCGCACTATATGTTCTATATGACAGTAGCAATGTTTAGTTACCATAAAAAATCCGAAACACCCCTGTTTCTGGTTTCTACGTTTTTTTAAACTTTTCGTAGTGAAACTTTTGTTCACACCCCGTATGTTCCTATTTTTTCGAGGCTCTTCGCACGATATGTTCTATATGACAGCAATTTATGGTTACCATAAAAAATCCGGGACACCCCTGTTTCTGGTTTCCACGATCCGTTTCTGGTTTCCACCCCTGTTTCTGGTTTTTTTCACTTAACGAAGCGAAACTATTGTCACACCTCGTATGTTCTAAATTTTTCGAAGCTCTTATGTTCTATATGCACTATATATTCTATACGCACTATATGTTTTTGAGGAGTGATGTACGATTTGTTTTATTGATCATTTATACTTGAATTTAAGACATTCATACCTCAACATCTTAAATTCAAGTATAAATGATCAATAAAACAAATCGAACATCACTCTGAAGATCCGCAATGAAGGCGGAATGACTTGTACAACTTCTAAGTGGTTCGTTTCCGTATATATGTCCAGATATGCAACTGGTAAGTGTGTCTTCCTTATTATTCATCTATTTGCTTATTTCTCTATGTAATGATTTGCTACAAATTCAAGATTTCTTCTCGCAAAGCAAATATAAATAGCAAAGAACTTAAAAGCTAATATATATATATATATATATATATATATATATATATATATATATATATATATATATATATATATATATATATATATATATATATATATATATATATATATATATATATATATATATATATATATACATATATATATATATATATATATATATATATATATATATATATATATATATATATATATATATATATATATATATATATATATATATATATATATATATATATATATATATATATATATATATATATATATATATATATATATATATATATATATATATATATATATATATATATATATATATATATATATATATATATATATATATATATATATATATATATATATATATATATATATATATATATATTAGCTTTTAAGTTCTTTGCTATTTATATTTGGTTTGCGAGAAGAAATCTTGAATTTGTAGCAAATCATTACATAGAGAAATAAGCAAATAGATGAATAATAAGGAAGACACACTTACCAGTTGCATATCTGGACATATATACGGAAACGAACCACTTAGAAGTTGTACAAGTCATTCCGCCTTCATTGCGGATCTTCAGAGTGATGTTCGATTTGTTTTATTGATCATTTATACTTGAATTTAAGATGTTGAGGTATGAATGTCTTAAATTCAAGTATAAATGATCAATAAAACAAATCGTACATCACTCCTCAAAAACATATAGTGCGTATAGAATATATAGTGCATATAGAACATAAGAGCTTCGAAAAATTTAGAACATACGAGGTGTGACAATAGTTTCGCTTCGTTAAGTGAAAAAAACCAGAAACAGGGGTGGAAACCAGAAACGGATCGTGGAAACCAGAAACAGGGGTGTCCCGGATTTTTTATGGTAACCATAAATTGCTGTCATATAGAACATATCGTGCGAAGAGCCTCGAAAAAATAGGAACATACGGGGTGTGAACAAAAGTTTCACTACGAAAAGTTTAAAAAAACGTAGAAACCAGAAACAGGGGTGTTTCGGATTTTTTATGGTAACTAAACATTGCTACTGTCATATAGAACATATAGTGCGAAGAGCTCCGAAAAAATTGGAACATACGGGGTGTGACAATAGTTTCGCTTCGAAAAGTTAAAAAAAAATCATGGAAACCAGAAACAGGGGTGTCCCGGATTTTTGTTGGTAACCATACATTGCTACTGTCATATAGAACATGTAGTGCGAAGAGCTTCGAAAAATTTAGAACATACGAGGTGTGCAAATAGTTTCGCTTCGAAAAGTTAAAAAAATCGTGGAAACCAGAAACAGGGGTAACCATACATTGCTACTGTCATAGTGAACATATAGTACCAAGAGCTTCGAAAAATTTAGAACATACGTGAAAACCAAAAACAGGGGTGTCCCGGATTTTTTATGGCAATCATACATTTCTACTGTCATATAGAACATATAGTGCGAAGAGCTGAAAAAATTTCGAACATACGAGGTGTGACAATACTCATTTTATCATTTGATCTTGAGACCGAGTGACGTCACACAGCCTGGATTTAAGTTGGCAGCATTATTTGTCAGAAGCCTAAATAACCCGGCCCACTGCCTAGTTTTGTGGTTACGTTTTCTGCGTTCTCTACGCATTGTGTTTGGCTTTGTTTCTGTAAAAAACAAATCGAACATCACTCTGAAGATCCGCAATGAAGGCGGAATGACTTGTACAACTTCTAAGTGGTTCGTTTCCGTATATATGTCCAGATATGCAACTGGTAAGTGTGTCTTCCTTATTATTCATCTATTTGCTTATTTCTCTATGTAATGATTTGCTACAAATTCAAGATTTCTTCTCGCAAACCAAATATAAATAGCAAAGAACTTAAAAGCTAATATATATATATATATATATATATATATATATATATATATATATATATATATATATATATATATATATATATATATATATATATATATATATATATATATATATATATATATATATATATATATATATATATATATATATATATATATATATATATATATATATATATATATATATATATATATATATATATATATATATATATATATATATATATATATATATATATATATATATATATATATATATATATATATATATATATATATATATATATATATATATATATATATATATATATATATATATATATATATATATAAATATATATATATATATATATATATATATATATATATATATATATATATATATATATATATATATATATATATATATATATATATATATATATATATATATATATATATATATGCAATAACAGCGAACGAACCAATATTATTCTTATATTATTACATATAAAATATAGCTTACAATTGGGTCTCGAAATGATAATGAGCATATTATTATATTCTTTACTGTGTGAATATTTAATGCAACAATAGGAGTGAGTGGGTTAATAACATGATATTGTCACTAACAGCTTTGAAAAGTGTTTTTTGTTACATAATATTTATATTTTTTACGTTGTATATAGTAGGTACATATTTTTATTGCGATTAACATTTTATTATTTTTATTAACATACATCTGAAGTACAAGCAACATATTTAAGCGGCTGCTCCAGTAACTTTATTGCCCCAAAAAGAGGTCGTTGGCTCCCATCCTTCCAATATCTGGGCGTCCCTGGAAACATTCCAATTTGGTTATGTATTGCAATGGGGCCACGATCTAGTTTTGTGAAACTAATTATTGTCTAATATCTTATACCTGCTGTTATATAGATAGGATAGTATTTATAAGGTACCTAAGTAATACTGTAAAAGTAAATTGCTGCCATTTTATTAAGAAAATTTTTCACCCGCTATATACGTTCGCAAGCGTGAAAATAAAGTTAACGCGGCTTTGTTGGGTAGCTGGCTCATTCTTTGTAGTCCTGGACTAGTAATAAATTATAAAATGTGCAACATTCTAGAGCTAGAGGATATCCTTCCCGGAGTCTGGTATCTCATGTAAAAATAATGTATGTAAAAATAATGAAATAATGTTAATATTTATACCTATAATATAATTTTTTAAATTAATTAATTTAAATAGTTTTAGAATGTTATTATTCATTGCTGCAACACTTTGGGAGATTAAGAAAGAGAGAAAAAAATTAAAATAAACGTCAAATAGAAACAATGTTGGCCCCTCGTCTGTAAATCGAGATTGTTACTTGATATTGAGTTGTTATTAACTTCTGAATAATCTAAAGTTATCAAAATACTGACATATACAATTTATTAGTCGATTAGTCTAAAAATTAATAAGGTTTTTCCATTACTTTAATTCCTTCCTTTAATAGATTTTTCTACTAATAGCCTGATCAAATGGTAGTTTTTCTTCTAACATGATTCCGGTAGAAGGTTTCTCAAGGGAATTATATATTTTTTGGAGTGATAAACACAAATGTGAATTTTTTTGAAATTTGCGAAAAACGCAAAAACAACTCGAAAATGTGAAATTTTTTGAAATTTGTGAAAAACGCAAAAACAACTCGAAATATATTACAAACAATATATATTACAAACGACGCATAGTACGGAAAATATCACTATATTCAAAGTTAAAGAGCAATAAATTCTGCGTCGAACTACCTCCCTAATTAGATCGATTTGTAAAGTCGCCAAGGTCGCCAGTCGAAAAATGGCAATTTTTATCAACTGTTGTGAAAAATTCAATGAACCCACTGCAATGTAACTGCAATAAAGCAATTTGAAAAACTCGCCCAATTTGCGACAAATCACACAATCGTGCAATACTCATATGTTGGTCGTTGGGTGGGTCTGGTCAGTTGGATGTTCAATTGACTACGAACATGTCAGTTCAATGGAACATTCATTGAACATCCTAAACCCGGACCTTCTACAGTCCCAGCCAAATGAACTAGAGTAAAATAAAATAGACATTAGCATCATGGACATTGGACATTGCTTCAGGTATTTTCTATACATCGCATCTTCATACTACTCCTTACTAACTATTTTTGACTATATGAACTACCAATGATTTTTCGTCCAATATATATTGAAAAATTGTTTCTTTTATCTTGTAAATCTAAATGTAACCAATAAGTGAATATTTTTTTGTAAATGGGTACTTAATACTTCATATTACATCTACATAATACTTAGAAATTATAAATCCTTAAGTTATAGTTACAAAAAAAGGAGTGGGAAGGAATTTAGGCTTAGGAACTTGGGATTTTAGAGAGTTGGGAGAGTTAGTACTTCAATTTAGGGTTTGGGATAGGCGTTTGAGGGGGGGTTTAAATTGACAGTGCAGAGCTGTTATTATTGAACCACTTCATATTGGTCAAATAAGCGTTTAGAGGGAAAATGGAGAAATGATCAGAATGTATGTATATATTGATCCTATTTTAAAATTTCGTTGCGTACTCATTAAACGCAAAATTTGGTGCCTTACAAATTTTATTTACAAGACAAGTTTTTCACGGCTGTTTTCAAATCACAAACGTCTAAAAGTGATTTTAATGCAGTTTCCGCAAAATTTGATAAAAATTGCCCTTTTTCGACTGACGATGGCGACATTTTAAATCAGTCTAATTTGGCTAGCTTCCAATGTCATTCCTAGCTTCCGATGTCATTCGATGCAGAATATAATGCTCTTCAATTTTGAATACAATGATATTTTCTATAACGATTGCAACATATGAGGGGAAAACCTGAAAACTCCGAGAAAATTTTAGTTTGTTTTGCGTTTTTCGACCTGAGGCAGGACTGCTACTAGGCAGCAAACGTGTCAGATTCGTGTTCACCACCCCAAGAAACATATTATTCCGTTGATAAACCATCTACCGGACTCATGTTACGAGACAGACACTTTTGAACACCATTTGATCAGGCTATAAATCTTACGTTCGTTGATTGAATATTTCATTATTGAGCCTGGTAACAAAAAATGCGGCATCCGGCCAAGTAAACAGACGCATAGACGGACGGACTTTTTTATCTCTTTCTATCTCTCTTGCTATTTATCTCTATCTATATCTTTATCGACCTTTTTCTCGACCTCCACTTTCCATCTTGTTTTCGTCGTCCTATTCTCTTTTTCCCTCCAATTTTTCTCGTCAGTAGCATTTTTGGTATCCCTACTTCTGGTATTCTTTCAATGTAAAATTACATGACATTTGTGCGAGACATAACCCTGTTTCGATGGTTACAAGTATCATTGATGTTAAAAATGTAACATTGAAATTATGAAAATATGTTTTAAACATCGATGTTCAATGGTTTTCCATTGAACATCGATATTTCAAAAACATCAATATTAGGTCCTCATCCCTAGCCTAAATCATCATTTCGGGATGACGTAGGTCCGAGGGGCATTTGTTAATTTTGAGGTTAATTTTTAGATTTTGGAAGTGGAAATAGTATTAAAATATCAAAATTATGTACCGTTGTGGATTGTTTTAGGGACTGTTAGTTAAAATAATGTTGTCAAAATCAGGTGATCCAAAATGATCATTAGTTGTGTACGCTGTTTTGTGGTTATGTGTTGTGCGTTCTCTACGAATTGTGTTTTGCTTTGTTTCTGTACATTATTGTAAGAAAATGTAGCTAGGATTTTGTAAAAGAAGTACAGAAAATCTGCAGAAAGTTGATTTTAGCATGGTGTACTGGTTTTACATGTCAAATTAAGATTATTTATCAGTAGAAGTGAAATGTTAACAGTCAATTTCGACGTCCACTGTCAAAAAGCAGGGAACCAACTTTGGAATATAGTACTAATACACCGTTGTGTCATGTTCAAGGTTGTAGGCTCTGTGACGTCACTAAGTAAGGATACGTGACGTCATAAGCGCACGCTTTATTTCCGTGCTTTAAAAAAAAGTTGGATAGAAATCGTGCTCAACAAAGAAAATAAAAAATACGGCGGTATTTTTTTTATAAATCACACATAAAGCAATTAAAAAAATTTCGTGTAAAGGCTTTTAAGTGAAACTGGTAATTTAAATTGACAATGAAATTGGGTAAACACAAAATGATGGTCTTAAATAAAAAAAGGACACAAAACTGGTTTTATTATATTACAACTACAAACTACAACAGCACATTTGAACTTATTAGAAATATTTATGGTGATTTTTGAACAATTATTAAATACAATCATTGAACTCTACCCACTTCCCTCCTTTTTCTTAAAATTAACAATATTATTCTCTACAGTACTTAATACTCCGGAAACGCCGAAGTTCTACGAAAGCAGTGTCCAGTATACACTTTCACATTAGCTAGTTCCAGGAAAGTATCAATTTATTCTGGCATGATGAACTATACAGTGAATTGTTGATGTGCTTTACCGTTCGCATACTTATAGAAGAAACGCCGATTATTCAAATTCGAGGGTCTGGAGCCTGCATATTTTCTGTAACGCTCAAATCATTCGTTACTATACAAGATCTTGATCTTTTGGTCTTAGTATATGGCAGCATAATTGTCAATTTGTCGCCCATATCTTTTATATCATCCGTTTTCATTTGTAAAAGTTCATCACATATATAAGCCGCAGCGACTGCAACAATAAGTACAACAAATATATTAAGAATATTGAAAAAATAATATAGATAATTTTTAGTATATTCCTACCTTGGTGCTCAAATACAATTCATCTGGGGCCTCTGATAAAAATTTCTCGATTTCTTCTCTTCTCGGGAAAGACTTTCTTGCATGGAAACCATCTTCATTTTCTCTGAAAGATCGGAAAAACAGGCAATAAGCACATTTTCAGAGAAATATCCTAAATTTTTGTCATTTGATAAAACTGTTAATTAATGAAAAATATCTAGCTGAAAATATTTATTTAAGTGACTTAAGTGTATTTGTTATGTGAACTTGCTATGTTAATTGAAACCGGGACAATTGAGTGTTGTAACGAAAATAATTATATAAATATATTTAAATACACAAAACAAAATATACAAGAAAGCGACGCTACTGTGCATTCGCAAACGCTAGCTGATCTACGGCTTCTTAGTTCAGACGTTTGTGACATCTCACCGAGGGGATTCTCTTAATGAACATACACTATTTACATACACATTTATTAAATGTGTATGTAAATAGTGACCGATAATGCCAGGAAAATCAAAAGAAAAACAATATAAGTATTAGCAGAATGGGCATTATATAAAAAGGCCATGTTATAAATTAAAATTTATTGTTACTTAAACCTACGACTATGATTTATTATTATCTACTAGTATATAATTTCATCATATTTTATTATGTCAAGATTGAATTAAAAAACTTTTCTACTGGCAGCATATTATGAAAGAAAACTCTCTAAAATGTTCACGGGATTGACGTGACGTGTAAGGGTAAAACAATGCTGAACCAGATGTAAACCAATAGATCTAGACTTTTGCATGCGATACTAAACGCAGAAGGTAGGAAAAGCGAGAAAGCATAATAATTTATAGCTCATTTACTAGAGAAAGACGAAAATAAGGGCGGAAAAATCAATATAGTCACATTAGTCCGACTTAGTTCCCAGCGAGGTCGCTACATATCAAGAAAAGCTCTGTAAAGCCACGCTAAGAATGGAAACCATTCGTCAGAGCTTCCTGTTAACGAAATCGGCCGACAATTAAAATTCTGCACGTTGTAGAATTTTGCCGAATATGCGCATTTCGATTTTGGTAATTTCACGTTTTCGGTTCTATTTTATGTCATTAAGTTGGCTAGCGTGCTGCTTCGAGGGTGGTTGGCGTTAAAACAAATATTAAACATATATTCCGAGTACATTCCAGCTAGGTAAGTTTTTTTAAATGAAATTTTATTAGCTTTTCCATCCTATATAGACGCACTTTATGAATAATAAAGTAGCCCATATTTCATCGGATACCGGTAGCACATTAACCCCTAAATAAATTAGTAAATACGAGTGTCCGTAATTTTTTCATAGCGTTGGACATTCAATTTTTCATCACGGTATTTCGTTACGTAACAAATATAACGCAATGTGCCTTAACCGCTTCATGTAAATATTAGCTAATTTTTCCCAAAGGTTAAGTAGCAAATACTATTTTTGATGTACCTTGTTAACACGTTTGTATAACACACTACAGATTAATGTTTTCCTATTTGTATTTAACCCTAACCCCAAATTTCGGCATTGATCTACCGTAACATATGATTGATTGATAAAATTGGATAATTATATTTATATACAAGTATCATATAGGCAGGTATAATGTATACCCATGCGTTAAGGTCAAATATGTTTAATGCATGTCTACGTCTACTCTTCTGATCGAAAAGTAAGTGAAGGTTAATTTGTTTCTGCACAATTACATTTTCACTAGTTTTATTTCTCATAATCATATAGGGTGAAGCATAGATCAAATGTAATATATCCTTTAGGTGAATTTACCTAGCATACCTCAACAGCTCGTAGCACAAAATCTGTCTTAGTGGTATTGATGTAAGCAATGAAATTATATCGTCAAATGTTAACACACAAAGCTAGGAAATAATATCAAAGGAAAACAATAAAAAATGTACCTATTTCATTTTAAATAATATCAATTTCATTTTAATAAAATACCAACATCTATTTTTTTTTATCCAAAAACCTGCACAATAAATAAATGATTTTACTGTTTTCAGTTTGTAATACAAGTATTAACATAATAAATATAATCATTTGATATTTTGCATTATTTGTGCAAATTCTAGTAATTCTCGAGTAGAAATCTAGTTAAATATTACTTATAAATTATTATAGGTCAGTACCGACATGTAGAAACATTAATTACCTATATAATATATACCTACCTAAATGGTTGAAAGTTGATGATCTTTAGGAATCACTAATTTAAGGTAACTAAATATTTCATTCATAGGTACGTAAATTTACCTGTAACTTATTATCGTGCTGTTTATTTATAATATACTTATTGAAACTTGAAACACCACATTCGTTTAAGGTTTAAACTATGCATGGTATGACATTATTTATGGTGCTGCCTGGTAAAGAGTTACAGTTTTATACCGCATTGAACATACCTATATATACCCCTACACTACGCGTGCGCTTCTAACGCATATGAAGAATTTCGATGAATGGAAATGCTGGAAATGGTAATCCCTAGCGGTTACTTAATCTGGTTGTAATTACTACGATTAATGGTGGTTAGTGGTTTACTTATATCTCATACACAGGTATATGGTGTTTCATGAACCTGAGTGTATTAATTATATGTTGGTACTAAACTATTACATTAAATAAAAAAAACTGCATTCAATTATTTTTTTGTGCAACCGGTAGCGAAGTATCCATTTCGCGTCCTCCGTAGTGGCCGCGAAATTCAATTTAGCGTCCGCTACCCTTAGTGACATTTTCACGATTATAGTGTTTTCGTTTGATATACAAACTAGAGCAAAAAATTATGGGGCATTTTACAAAGAAAACCCGTACCAATTACTACAGAAGCGGTAAATCACATCACTATGCAATACAAAAGGATATTTAGTGTAAAATTGTATACCGCCACAATTTCTGGTAAATAGAACTAGTGTCTCCAGTCCGCGGCTTACTATATCGATCGCTATATAATAATATGTAGTCGCGCTATATAGTCGCTTCAACTCATATAAATCCCATTTCCCTTCTCGCTCACTTAGAAAACACCTGCATGACCAAGCCGGCGATTTACTGGCTTTATTGCTCAGTGGCGTATCCTCATGCGCAACCAATGTAAAGTGACGTGAAGATGCCTTATGATGTCATATTCATATATTATGTGTAAAACTTCAAGCCAAAAAATTATTTAGTTTTGAATGTATTTAAAATATTTTGAAAAATTTTTGCATCCGCGTGTACAACTTAGTGCTCAATTTAGCCAATAACAATTTAAAATAAAAGAAAGAAAATAAATTGCTATTGCCCAGCAAGGACCACGGGGAGGTAAGAGCGCCCCTTGCCAGATTGAACGTGGTTAGGTTACTTATTATTAGTATAGGTAAGACTGTTAGTAAAATTTATAACAAATTAACTCACTAATTTGCGGGATATGTTATTATTTTCACATATAGTTACACTCACATTGGTATTTCTCACTGTCACTTATTAGTAGCACTCTTCACAAAAACTGGTTTAACGGGAGTATCCATCATAATATCGAGATCCCACATTCTTGATTCCACTTTCTTCACACGGTCTGTACATTTTATCTAGTTGGCCGCATTTACTTCTTTGATTGCACCATTGAGAAGTTTTTTCACATCAGCTAACTTAAATGGTGTATTTTCTCTAGCAACTTTTTCTTTTATTTGCGCCCAAATAAGCTCAATTGGGTTCAGGTCGCAGTGATATGAAGGCAATCGACTTACCTCCATTTCTCTTGCTTTGGCCATTTCATCCACTACATACTTCTTGAAAGCTGGAAAATGTTGCCTTGCCAGTGTCAACATTTCAGCTTTAAGTAGTGAATCATCGTGTTCAATGTTTCTTTCTTCCAG
>CAXKVY010013901.1:0-25479 GCA_964058915.1 Tetropium fuscum
AATGAACTCTTTTAGTCACTAGAACGTTAAAGATACTAAAACAAAAACAATTACAGTTCTGAAATATTTAAAAAGGAACAAATGCCAACCCTATAAAGTACAATTAATTCACGAGCTAAATGAGGATGACCATAATCGCAGAATTTGAATTCTGCGAGATCATGATGGATCAATGTAATAACGATCCACAATTCCTGACACGGATTGTCGTCTCGGATGAGACTACGTTTAGTTTAAATGACAGCGTATATAGGCAAATTGTCGATACTGGGCACCAGAAAATCCACATTGAACAATGGCACAAAAAGTGAATGTTTGGACCGGAATTGTGGACAATAAAATTATGCCTTGATACACCGGATTCTACAGTAATCCGCATCATCTTTCTGCCTCATAGAAATACTTAGTAATCCGGATTCAACCACATGACTACATATTTTATACTTTGATGCAGGTTTTTGCCTCTTTTTTATATATGCTTTCGAACACGTGCATGCAAAAATGGTACAAAAATAAAAATGGGACATATTAAATATTTAATATGTTTTCTTACAGGTTTCGCGGTACAATGCATTTTTGGACCTCGATAATCCGAATTATTTGAAATATAATATAACTTCATTGAAACGCCACCGTGGATGAAATTCCACATCACTAGCCGGAAACTGCTACGAAATAATGCTAACTTGCAAAAATGCAAAAAAATAATAACTTATTTGTAACACCATGATTTTCTGATATTTCCGTGTTCTATTTATAATATTTCCTAAATTGTATTTTATAATTAATGAACTTCAGAAATAAAGTGTTAATTTTTGTATGTCATTTTGTATGTCATGTCTATGACTGATCATAGAAAAAAATAGTGTATGCAACTCACATTTAATGGCTATTAAGACACTCGCATTCATTATGATATTCGCCTATAGCTCATGTCATAATTCTCATACTCGTGTCTTAATAGCCTTCATTAAATGGCCGTTGCATAATATACTAATCCATATATCAACATATTTTTCCTAAGCAAAGTTACCACAGACAAAATTATTAGAATATGTACGCAATGAAAAAATATCCTGATTACTACATACTACCTATATACCCACTACAATAATTATCAACACGTTTAGGATTACAAGTCTAAAAATATTTGGGATGCTATTGAAAACAGCAGTGAAAAATCGAGGCTACCTACACAAATATGTGCCAGAATCACTGATGTAATTGGGGACAAATGTAAACCTTTAGTTGTCGGTTTTAGTTGATTTTTGTTTTTACTACAATTTGTTTTTGTCAAACTACATGACTACCTAAATGTTTTCAGGAAGACATGTATATCGATGTTTTAGTATTACACAACATTTTGGCTGGTCAGATTATTGCGAAATATCTAGTAAATATTTTTATTGGAGCAGTTTTAAATAGCTGAAGTATAATATCACACTTCAGATATTAATAAAATATTTAAATACCTAGGACTTTTAAATTAAAGTAGTAATTAGAAGAACAGTTAATTCTATAAATATCCTGATATGATTTGATAGTTGGCGTTATTTACAATAAAATACAGAGGAATTTTTATTTTATTTTTATTTTCCCAAGCATTTCTGATCGGTATTTAGAGCTGATAAGTACTGCATATTTTAAAAGATAAATAATAAAGGTCAAGCCCATTTCCTTACTATATTTCTCAATAACATTTTCACACAGGAAAAATGTTGTAGTCTAAAACTAAAACTCAAGGAATACAAGTATTAGATACTTGGTTTTATTGCAACACGGAATAAATAATTCCCTCTATGGTCAGTCCTAGATATATCAAGTATATTTTCTATGTATACTATCATGCCTGTTATGATTTCTGATAACTCATTAATTTTGACTGATCTCATTTTTATCAAGTTAACAAACGCACCTTAACAAATGCATGTTAACAAACGCAAGTTAACAAACTCAACATTACTACTCAGTGAAAAATACAACATTAGAAGTTGTGTTTAACATATATTATAAATGTGTGTTATATAAATTCGGCTTACCTCTTCGGCGACCATATCTCGCAACTTGACATCCTGCGACCGTGATACGGAAGAAGTCCTATGGTACTCTACGAGCTCATTAAGGGAATTAAATTTAACCACCCATAAAAAAAATTTGCCTTGCGCATCCCGAAGCACTTTAAAATGTTGCACACCATCAGAGCATCTTCAAAAAGAAAGATATATTAAATATTAATAATACCTAATTATCGAAAATCACTTAAGGTCAGGGTGGCCTTTCCTGAATAGTGTCTTCTAGTTTTCTTGAGTTCAGTTCTTTTATATATATGTGAGTGCAAGGTAATATGAATCACGTGTGAACTTTTGACTTACTTGACTGATAATGAGAAATCTCCCGGGCTGGACTCGCTAATACGAATTAAGAAGGCCCCTTCATGTTTATTTAATAATAGTTTCTCCGCATCAGCTCTAGTAATCCTGCCATAGTACCAACTACAAAGTATGATGTTAAACAAATATTTTGATAATAAAAATAAAAAATACATACTCATGGGGTTTCATTTCGATATAGTTGCTAGGAATAAGTCCTTCCCTACCATCCAGCTCAGCCCTAAACCAGTTCATATCATCTTCCATATTTAAGATCTAAAATTTATAAATAATGAGGTGGCTGGATTTTCCTTTAGGCATCATGACTTACTTTTAAAACCTGTGATCTCCTAAAACTAAGCTCATCGTCGGCGGTAGCATTGAATTCGTGCTTGGCTATAGCCTCCATAACTGCTATTGTTTAATCGGAGTCTTATCACAAAAATTAACACACAAAGATCAGCGAACAACAAATTGTTTTTATCACAAAAATGTTAACAAAACAATAGAATGTCCACAACACTCGATTTTTTTATGTATTTCATAAAACGCACACACTTCATATTAATCGAAATTAACAGTAATTATTATTTTTACTGGAATGTCTTTATTTGGTGTTTTTGTTAATTTTTTTGTACAATGTTCTAAATCTATGATGTACACTCCCCTGTCACCAATGAAATTCTACACTCCGAAAATGAAGAAATGTAATGGCGGAGGATTATGGTATTTCTTATCTTGAAATGACACACGCTGTTTTTCACCCTTAATCACAGATCTGTTATACGCAGTGTTTAACAAGTCTACATCGCCGTTTAAATATTGAACAACAACTTTCAATATATCATTATCATTTAATATTTCCAAATCTCCAAGAAATCGGATCTACTTTTTGCTAATCGTCGAACAGTGTTACCACACTGACAAGAGTGACAAGTGACACCATGGATAAATGTATACTTTTGATATATATTACATTTTATATTTTGTTATATATTATAACATTTACCACCTTTGTAATTTATGTTCTATGTAACTGCGAAATAGTGTAACTATTTGTCTGTGTACATGATAATCATGGCATTTATAATGTAGGACTACTTGCACATGACCCATGACTTATAAGATATGATAGATAAAAACAATGACAAAAAATTCACATACTTGTTACTCTTGTTGCATAGGCAACCAATCTTGCATTTGACAGATATCATGGTTATCTATACCTAGTACTGAATAGAAATAGTTTATTCTTTTTTAAATAATTAAAATATTTTTGTGTCTCAATAATAATTGTTCTTACTCTAGATACTATCAATTAACTTAGCTTGACAACCGCAATTTCATTTAAAATTATTTTTATTGTTATCAACATGTTATCAAGAAGTACACAATGCTGCCAGAACACAAGAAAAAATACTAGAACCACGGAACATAGGTAAGTAGGTGTAGGTATATGTACTATGTACTGTGCCGGAACTAAGGGTTTTCGTTTGCACTGGTTACTTGTGGTGGTTAGTTAATAGCATAGACTATTATTAGGTGTATGGTTAATAGTTAATGGGTTAATGCTGTTAAAAGTATAGGATAGATACAATGTATGAGTATAATATACACTATTACTGATATAATACTTATTACTCTATTATAAAGACTATATTGTATTGAGTATTGGCACAAGACAACGACTGGTTACACGTCATTTGAAACATTAATAGGCACTGAAAAATGAATACAAAATATAGATCCCATGAGAAGATTGCATTATCCATTAAATAATGGGTAAAGATGTATGCATTGTTTGATCTAACAAAGAAGGAACACACATTTTAATTTTAAATAAATGTTGCATTCCATAACTCACAACATTACGGCAGTGTGTTACGTCGGTATATGCACCGCCGTTAACCGTGCGTATGGGATCATGCGAAATATCCTTAAATTGAGCTGAGTACACAGTGCAATTTGTTTATTGTAAAACCGAACGCTTGATAGAATTTTATCCCGTGTTTACATGGTGAGTATCTTTTTGCTGTTACATAACCTAAATACCACGGTTGTTATGTTTCATTTTTTGGTAAAATATTTGCAGGTTAATCACGCAGCGTTGTCATGTTGACATACAACACCGACCCGACATTAATTGTCCTTAAAAATAGTAAATCTACATATTTCTGAATGAATGGTGTTTACAATTCAAATAAGATAATATCGCCTTATTTTTCCGCTAACCTCAAGTGCATTGTATTTTTTAATACAATCGCTTCGATTGTAGGTATACCTCTTTGTTATTAGCGACGGGCTAGATTGATGTGGATGATTTCAGGTTTACACAAAATACCTTTGGACTCATGCATTACGTATCTTCATTTTCTGCTTGATAAATGTGAACGTTCTAAAAACATAACTAAATAAGCTATCAACGAAAACTATCAACTATGTGTGTACCTATATATACCTATCTACTTATAACCTACGTTCTACTTACGTAAGTTAATTGTATATTTGTCTTTTAATATTCCCGTTATTTACATTTAACATTTACCTACCAACCAATATTACATACTTACCTATACCCAGGTAGGTACCTACATGAAATATTAACATTTAAAAGTTATGTTATGCATTATACCTACATCATGGTTATAATTATTATGAACCGTTTGATTTGAAACAAGCCACCAAGGTTCAGAGAAACCGAAACCTACAAGGTTAAATTAAATACATTTATTGTAACTTAAAAGTATAAATATGTAAGTTATTACGACGATGGTGGTGGAGATATATTATACAGATATAGGTAAACAGATATAACAAATATGATTAGGTGATTAATACCTACCTACCTAGGTGTATATAAAATTATTATTAGTCGATCAGTAATTTCCAATCTTGCTTTCTGTAAGCGCGTAAATAATGTACCTACATCTTTATTACTTTTATTAGTTAAAATTGTGTATTGGAAACGCACCGAATTACCTACTCTGTAAGGATGTTACAAGGTTGGTAAGTGCTATTGCTATATATAAATACTCCTGATCTTTGACTTTGACCCATTTACTAGGTACTTACTTCTCTTGGATTTGGAAATTTTAAAAACTAGTATTTACTTAAACAATCAACAAAATACCTATAACCATTTACCAAATAACAATTTAGTAGGTACCCATATCATTTTATTGTTTTGGAGTCAATATCATGTAGATCTGTCGAGAGCTCAGATGAAAGTATATTTTTATTTTTGATCTGAGATCGATAGTGTCGATAAACAAAGAGAACTTAGAGAACTAGTACTCCTCTGTATGAGAAATGAGAACCACTGAACCACAGATAATGAGAACAGATACATTTACATTTGAATATTTAATTCACAATCGTTAAATTGTTAATTTAAAATTATTTGCAAATTTATATAATATGATAAGTAATGAGAAAAAAGGACCTTCGTTTAGTGCATTCGTTTTTTATTTTCCGATAAATAATCTTCGAAATATTTTTTATTCTTATATAATGAAAAAAAGTAGGTGTGGTCTAATGAGACTAACCCTCGTTTCATCTGAGGATAAAACATATTGATTTTTTTTAATTAGCTAAATAATAAAAATACGTGTACATGGCAAAAGGTCTGTTGGTTTCTCAAGAATATTTTTAGATTATTACGTTACTATTATCATTACGTTTTTAATGACTCATCATTGTGATGAACAGATAATGGCGAATTTTAATTTTCTTGTCCATCGCATAATTATTCATCGCAACCCCCGGCCCCCGGGCCGGATTCGGCCCTCCACCAGCTTCAATCCGGCCCGCGAGATTCAGAAAATTCAAGTAACGATATCAATTCAAATCGATAAATAATATTATTAATCGTACGCAGTGGAACGCCACAGATCGAGTCAGAAATAGTCGTTAGAGAGAGACAAACAGATAAACATTCGGGAAGCCGCTCGTGCACTTGAAGCACTCTTGATCGAGAGTATTCTAGTTGCTTAATGGGGAATATATAAACCGCTCAGCGCGCATGTCATCTCATTACTTCTTAACAATCCATAAAGTTCGCATCGCATATTCGCGTACGGTCGCAGGAAATATTCAAGCTAATTCTATCAACATGTCTGGTTTAAGAAAGCGGAAAGTGGACATAGAATGTAGTCAATTCTAAGACATATGGACTGATGAATACTGTTTTATCTGTACAGTGGTAAACCTATGCGTTTGTTGTGCAATGAAACTCGGCATTACTCCAGGAAGCATTTCACTCAATATAATTTACTCACGGGCCAGTTAAGAAAAGATAAAATTAAAAACTCATTACCGATTTAGGGAAACAGCAACAAATGTTCCTTTCACAAAAATCAAATCTAGACAGTGTTGTTAAAGCTAGTTTTATAATTAGTTCCAAAATAGCGAAAACGTCGAAGTCATTTTCTGAGGGACAGTTTGTTAAAGAGTGCCTAGTAGATGTTGCAGAACTTTTGTGTCCAGAAAAAAAGAAGCAATTCACTGATCGATTTTCCGATTTTAAGAATATGGATAGCACTTTCAATATTTTTGCAAATCCTTGTAATAATATGGAAGATGCTCCACTTCACCAACAAATGGAGTTGCTCGAGCTTCAAGAAGACTCATATTTGAAGTCTAAATTTGATGATGGAACTAAGCGAATTTAACAGAACATACCTTTCCGAAGAAAAGTATCCACACCTGAGAGTTTTCGCACGAAAAATAATTTGCACATTCAGAAGCACGTATTGAGCAGTTTTTTCAATCATGAAAATTAATAAAAATAAGCATCGTACTCGGCTTACAAATGTTAATTTAAAAACAATTTGCGCCTATGTACTACTGGTATTGACCCCAGTATTGGTCATCTTACTTCACAGCTTCAAACTCAACTATCTCATTAATTTTCATTTGATTTTTCTATCTTTTTTTATTAATGTGCTTTTTATATGTTTGATTTTGCTATTATAATTAATAAAGAAAGAAATGTGTGAATTTCTGTGGCATTTTTATTCCCTACTACCTACTTATTTCTTGCCTACGGCCCGCGACCTGATTAAGTCCCGAAATTACGCCCTCAGCTAAGCAAAGGTTGCCCATACCTGTTTTATAGCATATATCATAACTTTTATCCATGTTTCCTTTGTGATAGCCATATGCAGATTTAGTTCTTAATCGGTAATTTATATAACACAATATATATCTTGAACTTTGCACCGTATTTTTTACGCTGCGATTTGCAATACCACCGCGTGGACAGTATGGTTAATTTCTCATTATTTATAACAATGATTGGGCAAGCGCGTTGAAATTCATATGTTTGCAATATATTTTATGCTTTTGCGGCCGGTAGGGAGGCGGAAGTGCCTTTTGAATTTTGAACTACATAATTTTGTTTAGTTGGTATTGTCACTCATTGAGACATGTGCCTGCATATTCAATTCGATCAATCAGTTATTTTCGTGTTAGCGCTGTGTGCCGTGTATGATGATTTACTCGTCTAACACGATTTGTAAATACTTTATTCGAGAGTAGTTTTATCCTCGTGTGCTAAGAATCGATACCAGTGGCGGCTCGTGGGATGCAGCATGAACGCTCAGGAGAAAGGTATGGGATTTTTAAGCTTATGTTTGTTGTCACAATAGTAATAGGTAAATATTAAAACAATGGTAAGAAACAGTGGTCAAAATCATATAAATAAATATAGTTTTAGACTAATGTAATTAATTAAATTAAATATAATGGTGACATTTACGCAAAAGATATTAGTTCTCCCACCACTATCAATTGGAATTGGAGGAACGTGTATTTTTTATACGCCAATATGTGTCTACCACAGAGCATAAGATATTATTCGTTCGGATCCTAGAAAATCGTGGTAATACTCACTTCAAGCTACCTCTTTCTACCGACCTAAACCCAATTGAGTATGCCTGGGATATGCTGTAGCGGGCATTAGATCGCCACATCGTTAGCTTGGAGTTATACTGTTGTATGTCGCATTTTGGTCTATTTCGAGTTTTCACTAGAACAAAGTTGCATGTAGCCTAGACTTCACCCTTACACAGTGGCGTATATATGAATTAATTTTTTTGGTGGGGGGGACAGGAAAACAAAAATTTGAATACGTGAAGTATATTACTATAAAAAACAAAATAAAAATGTACATAAAAAGGTGAAATAAAAATTGAATAAATCGCCGAAGATTTTACTTAAAAATTTAGGTTTCTATTTTTTCTTGCGAAGTCATCTACAACTTTGTCAATATTAATTTTACTGTTTCGATGTACAGACATTAAAGCAAGCCCTACTATAGTGCTTTTGTTTAATATGCAAACTAATGGAATGCGCGCCATTGCGCAATTATCCTAATTTCTTTTTTTTATTTTAAATTGTTATTGGCTAAATATAGCACTAAGATGTACACGCGGCATGCAAATTTTTTTCTATATATTTTAAATGGGTACATTCAAAACTAAATAATGTTTTGGCTTAAAGTTTTGCACATATATGAATATGGCATAATAAGACCTCATGAGACGCCACTGAGCAGTAAAGCCATAAATCGCCGGCTAGTTCATGCAGGTGTGTTCTAAGTGAGCGAGAAGTGAAATGGGATTTATATGAGTTGAAGAGGGATAGCGACCGATACCGTAAGCCGCGGACTGCAGACCCTAGTTCTATTCACAAGAAATTATAGCGGTATACAATTTTATACTAAATATCCTTTCGTATTGCCTAATGATGTGATCTACCGCTTCTGTAGTAACTGGTACGGGGTTTCTTTGTAAAATGTCGCACAATTTTGTGCTCTAGTTTGTATATTACGCGAAAACACTATAGTCTATAGTCCCTGTTCTATTACTTAGATAACTTTTTAATCTCTTGAGAGTCGAGAAACTACTCTCTGAAGAAGCAGTGCTTACTGGCCTTACTGCTAACATAAGTAGTAATTTATTTATATTTGGAAACATGTCTTCTGGACACTCTTGTAGAGCATCAACGGCAGTTCTTATTGGTTTTTCAAAATTGGCACATTTCATCTGCCATAGTTCGAATTCAGTACGCAACATTGATTCAATGTTAGTGTTTAGATCATCAGAGTATTTTTCAATTGCAGGCAACAGATGCTGAAACTCACTTGTCTTTCTATTAACTAGGATTACCGTGTCTAAAGATTTTATTATTTCTTTTTGTCCCAAAAAATGTTCCCCAAGTGAGCGTATTATCTTCAATAATTGGAATAAACTCGCGAAACTCTATAATACTGTTCTGTATTTTCAGACTTTTAATTATTGCGATGCTTTTGGGTGCCAACATCTCTCGGTAAATTTCAATGTTACGTTGTTCTGCTAACTTGACGGTTTTTTGAAAATTTGTTAAAACTCCTTTTCGGCATTATTTCTTATGTTTTCTAAAGCATCGGATGCTTAGCCCACTATTTCTAAGGCAATCACCAAATCTATGTTTTTTGATTGCAGGTATTCCGAAAGTTTGTAAGTAAAGGCCAAAGTTACCTCCATTATATTTAAGGTTATTAAGAAACCAAAGTTAAAAACTGCATTTTGAAAACAGATGGCTTTTCCAGAATCATCAGCGCGACTGCTGATTCAGTAACAGGAACGAAACTGAGGAAGTCTTTTTGGATTCCCTTTACAGATTCGTCGTAATATATCACGCATAGAGAAACTTGCTCTTGTCTAGAGACGTCAGTGGTTTCGTCCGCTAAAACACTAAAATATTTTTTACTTGGATGCGTTCTAAGATATTTCTTTGAATTTCAGAGCCTTTATTTCTTTATTTTCAGAGCCCCATTACCAAGTAGTATTCACGATAATAGAGATCATCAACACATTATCGTTTTCTTAAAATGTACAAATATTTCTTGAAATTTTATTATTAAGTGTAAGATAATGTCTATTTGTTGCTAAGGTGTAAAGACAATATTGAAGGTTATCATTATATGTCGTATGAATTGAATATTTGTTCAGAAAATTTCTTTCTGCATTCATAAAATTTTAAAAAAATAATAAAACCATATATATTTGTTTCTTGAATGTGTACAGTGCATAATTGTTCGCACGTGCCTGCGTGCAATAAATATTAACAGAGCCTTATAGGACCGACTACTGCAGAAAGAGAGTACCTACGTGCTAAATAATGGATAGAGAGGCTAATGAGCTAGCCACGTAATAAAAATAGTAAAAGTATAAGTATAATACAACAATAAAAAGTATATATATTAAATCATATTACATAAATATTTGCCGTTCAACATAAGTTTAAATAAAAATAAAGACAAAATAAAAAAAAATTTAAATTAAAAAATTATGAAATAGGGGGATTTTTGCGTTGGCGTTGTTTTCGTTGTAAAGAAGGAGATCAAAAATTAGTTGGGAACCTCTAAGTTTTAATAACAATGTAAACCTCTTAAATTGTTTACATGTTTTGTATTAGATAATTATTATTCTTATTTGAATTTTTGTGTTTTTTTTCAGGAGATTTAAGGAAGATGCCGCCTGTGCCGCCACAAAAGGTCGAATTTCCAAAAGTTGTAGATTCGCTATGGTGCATATACATCATTTCCGTAGTTGCTGCGTGGAACGCCGAATTCGGTAAGAAGCATGCATACAGGGTGGACCATAAGTAACGGTACACAGAGCAAGAGTGGATTACTCGAATAAAAATAATGTGATTTACTTAAATTTACCTTATACCAAAAGTTACTAACCGAGACATAGGGTGTCAAAGTTATGTTTTCTGATTTTTTTCTCGCATAGTTATTGAACACATTTTATTATAGTAAGGCACAAAATTTGCTAACAGTGTTACGCTCTTTCTAGCTGCGGTGCGTAGTTTACGCTAAGGTTGCCAGCTTCTGCTTAAAGTGCAGAAGCAGCACTTTTTCCCCACAGGCGGCACTGCGGGGAAAAGGTAGCTACGAGTGAAGATGGCGGAAATTCCAGGGGTCACGTGATTTACAGGAATAACCTTTATTACCCTATCTAAAGGAATACACAGATTTATGGTTTTAACAGGTTTATTATTAGTCTTCACTCAATACATCTATCTCTATTTCTATATCTATCTATCAGGCAATATCTGCAGTTATATACATTAGCATATATACCGGCGGTGGTGATTGGAGAACAAGCGGTGTTATTTTAGCGTGTAGAGCGGGGAAGCAATAGTGTATGTATAGTGAAAGGGTAATCTAACGAACTGATGGTATTGAGTTGTTGCGGTTTCTATGACAGGAGTGAGCAATCCCTTAGTCGTATGTCCTGTTCGGAGTGCAACGAGTTGCGCCAACAGAAGAGGATAGGATGTGACAGTCACGGTATAGTCCTATTTGACTCCTTGGCCGTGCAAACGAATTGTTTTTACAAGCGAACTTGCTTCTGCTTGGCGGATGATAAATGTATCCTGTTCCAATATGTTTTTGAGGTCGTAGAATTTAGAAACATATATTTAAATAATTCTCTAAATACACTGAACTGCATTTGAAGTGGGCCAACGAAATTTAGGCTCAAATTTAAGCTGGCCTAAATTTCGAATCCAGTGGCGTAGAACTATGTTTTTTTTTAGGTCTATCGTTATAGAAGAATGAATAGTTAATATATGTTGTGTACGTCTCCAGTTTGTTTATTCTAAGAGATACAGCGGATTTAGTAGAACTATATTTATTTCGTAAATTTCAAATGCATACACATGCTGTACTAATAGGACGAGAATGATAGGAGTTCTTTCCTTTTGTAGCCTAATTCATGGGTGTATTTCCCTTTTTTGTTTTTTTAAGAGATATGGAGGTTTCCGTAAACCATTTATTACTATTACTATTACTACTGAGAATACAATAAATTTTTTAGGCCAATCAATTTATTAGAATACTATCAATTTATTATACAATTAATGTTATTTTTGAAGGCGGTGCCAGCCGACGCTACTTCCTTATACGTTTGTAGACCTTGGCTGGCAACGACTCCAAAAATAACAATAATTGTATAAACTTGATGTATTGTTATAAATTGATTGGCCTAACAAATTGATTGTATTCTAAGTAGTAATATCGGTTTTGTTTTTTTGTTAAAAATATTTTATTTTTACTTTTTAGTGTATTTATATGTGTTGATAGTAAATTCAAGTTTAAACTACCAATTAAATAAATCGTACATCATTCTGAAGAGCCTCAATAAAGGCGAAAGAACTTGTACAACTTCTAATGATTCGTTTCCGTACATACGTCCAGATACATAACGGGTAAGTATCTTCTTTATATCTCTATATATTTCTTCTGTCCGTGTGTTGTCATTGAACTCCACCTAAACGGTTGGATTGATTTTTATGATGATTAAGTTGATTCGAGTATGTTTTTCAGCTTCACAATTGATCTTACAGAACATATTTTTTAATTAATTTAAATAGCTGTAAATTAGGGTTGTGACTGGCGCATTCGCCATTTCGGCGGGTATATCTTGTAAGTTCCTCGGTATATCTTCGGAATCCAAGGTCCAATGTAAATAAAACTAAATAGGAACTCTCTTGAAAACACCCCGTTTCCAATAAAACAGGAATTTTTAAAATTGATTTTTAAATGGTTCTGAGGTAACGAACATACAAAAAAAACTTCTAGTCGAATTGAGAACCTCCACTTTTTTTGAAGTCTGTTAAACAAACATATTTTTTTTGTTACGCTTCTCAAGATATCGTGGAAAAAACGACTATAAAACTAATTTCAATCTCCATTACCAGAAATATGGGGATGGGAAAAATCCAGGACGGATTTCAGCTATTGTAGTCCACTAATTATGGTAGGTATCCGCCAGAAATAATTCATATTCATATAAAAACTAGTGTGGGTGCGACAACGACAACCAATTCCCAATAGCAGCCTCCGACTCTAACTTCCCTTTTTTTCGCATTTCACATTATTTTTTAACATAATTTAAAAAACACTATTCATTATTCTTACGAGATATTTGAGAAATAATAACAATTAGTAAAATAGGAGCTTTATTTTAAAGTAATAAACATCATACCTATATCCATCGTGGTTGCTGCTACGTACACTCCTCAGAAAAACCAAGCCCGACCCTGGCTCGGATGTTTACTTAGGACGAGGCAATAATCCGATGCAATAAACCGATATTTTTGAGCAGACGGCGGATGCAAGCAAAGGGAAGTCACTATTTATACGAATATGAATTATTTCTGACGGGTACTATACTTAAGAGCTGTAAATATTGTTTGTAGTAAAATGTGTTTAGTTTTTAAGCTATTATTTATGCTAGCTATGACAATAATTATTTGATTAATTTGTAATTGATGTAAGGTAGGTAATACGTAATTATAAATTTGTGTAATTTGTAATTATAAATTTAGACATTCGTGTATGTATTACACCCACGAATAGATGAAAACCCATTCGCACTGATAAATAGTAATTATTTAGGTAGATATATTACCTAGATATATATAACAGCTTCAGATGCATTCTAAAATTAACATTACAGATGCGTTGCAGCAATGCATGTGCAAATCTACTTTAACCTTGCATGCCAATCAGCCATGTTTGTATTATATAATCAGTGGCGTGTGGCGTGGAGTCAAGAGGGTTAAATTTCAATTTCCGGAAATCTCAATCAGTCTTATTTAATTTGCTGATATTATTATTTTAATTTTATTTAATTAATATAATAATAACATTCCAGTATAGAATTTTAAAAACCGCGTCGACCTTGATCTTTTAAATAGGAACTGTATGTTTAGATCTTTCTGTATAATATGATACTTTTGTTCTCTTCCCAAACTGCCCTACATACGTACGCCACTGTATATAACGAGTTATTTTACACCATTGACGATAATTATTATGTCCGCGTGTGATAATTTGAATAAACTGCAAATAGCAATTGGCTCGCTTATTCCGGAAAGTTCCACTGTTTAACGAGGGCAGCAAAAAGCTCGTGTGGACAATAAAGTAAATTAAGTAATGTGCAATAAGGTTCCAAGGATTTTAATTTAACGGTGGGAAATTATGTCCATATAGATGACTTCCAAGAATATGGAGGAAATGCCCTATAGCAAAAGTTATTAATGTTAAAGCCAAGCCAAATCAAAATCCAATTTCCAAAACCAAAAATAGGAAACTAGGTAGTTGTTATCCCATGAATGTCTTGTTTGTCATAAAACTAATGTCACATGAGACTCCTATTATAAATTCTTAATATCAATCCTATCCATCAGAAATTAAAGTGTGAAAGAAATGAAATTTGATGGGATGGTAGACATAGGTCCCCTGATAGTACAGCTCAGTTTGCGACTTCAGGGGGTTGCCGCTCGAGGGGTGGGGGATGAAAACTCTGCGTCGCTATGCTTTTCGAGAAATAGTGCCGTTATGGTAAGTCCTATCGAAAAAAGTATGAATGACATATGCGAAGAACGAAATTTGAGAGTCTATTCTTAAGAGTTTTACCACTGTCTACCTCCTGCCTCCATCATCAAATCATCGTCACTAAGCATAATGTATGGGACTCGTTAAAAGCAACCAAATGAGCCCAGTAACCTTAAACGACCCCAAGTAATCCAATACGGTTCATAACCTATTACAACCATATTGAGTGACCTTAAACACCGCAAAGTTTCAAGTTTGAGGCAAATCGTTTGCTAAATAGTATAGTCCGCTATTTTGATTTTTTTAAAATGTGAGGCAAAATTGTATTGAGTGACCTTAAACACCGCAAGATTTCAAGTTTGAGGCACATCGGTTCATAAATAGGATAGTACGCCATCTTGGATCCGCCATTTTTTTTAGTTTGAGTCAAAAATTGTATTGCGTGACCTTGAACACCGCAAAGTTTCAAATTTGAGACCAATCGGTTCATAAATAGCATAGTCCGCTATTTTGGATCCGCCGTTTTGATTTTATTAAGTTTGAGGCAAAAATTATATTGAGTGTCCTTAAACACCACAAAGTTTCAAGTTTGAGACAAATCGGTTCATATATAGGATAGTCTGCCATTTTGGATCCGCCATTTTATATTTTTTTTAAGTTTGAGTCAAAAATTGTAGTGAGGGACCTTAAACACAGCAAAGTTTCAAGGTCAATCAATCGGTTCATAAATAGGATAGTCCGCCATCTTAGATCCGCCATTTTGATTTTTTTAAGTTCAAGTCAAAAAATTGTATTGAGTGACCTTATACACCGCAAAGTTTTAAGTGTAAGACAAATCGATTTATAAATAGAAATATCCGCCATTTTGATTTGTTTTGTAATAAAAAAAAATAAATTCTGTTGTCACCGGAACATTATACATACACCTACCAAATTTCAGGTCTCTAGCTCATCAGTAGGTAGTTGAGAAAGCTGTTGCAAAATTTGAAAAATAAATAAATATGCGATCATGCTAAATAAAACCCACCGATCAATTCTACCTCAAGGGTGCTGTGAAAATAAGTTGAAAATGATATTTTCTTGTATCATGTATGCACAAAAATAATAAATTTGGCGCCTACAACAATAGGTAGGTTAACAATAATAGGTAAATAACAATAATAGATGATAATTAAAAAATGGCCATATTGGAGTAAAATGGGGTAAATGGGGAGTAAAATGCGCTTCAAAAAATCATATAATTTATTATATATTACTAAATATATCAAATCGGGCATCTGCAGACTCAGAGAACATTACTCTTTCAGAAAAAAAATATTACTTAATTATTTGCTAGCGATCTTCGTCTTAATGCACGAATTTGTTGAAAATTTCAATTATTGGTTGCAAATGAAAAATGCCACTTACCACAACAGCGCTATTTCACGAAAAGCGTTGCGACGCAGCCCACCCCCCGAGGTAGCAAACTCAGGTGTACTATCAAGGGACCTATGTCTACCATCCCACCAAATTTCATTTCTTTACGACCTTTTGCGAATAGAAACCTCCCATTCCTTGTACTATATTATATCTAGGTACATACATATATTATATTTATAAACTTAAAATGTCAAAACAGAGCTGTCGATTTAAAATAATATACTGAATAGTTTTTTTGTTTCAGTTACTTATCCTTTAGATCTAATTAAAACTAGGCTTCAGATACAGGGTGAGCAGGCAAAAAACGCTAATGGAAAAATTGGCAAGGTAGGTTTACCAAGTGTGTTAACAAAGATTTTTTCAAATAGTAAATGTAGTAGGTACCTAATTTGTGTTTATTTGTCATTTCCACTAAATTTTATTGGTTTTGTTCCTAGAGTTTTTTGTTTCTTAGTGGCTATAGATATCTCTCTAATACCTGTCAAATTGTTAATACCTGCCATTAGTTATCATAGCATTATATGTAATTATATTAAACAGAAATCACAGAACCACGTTCGACATTTTCTATACCCTCCCTTAGCTCTCTAACATTTCGCGGAGTTACGGCATATATATTTGTTACAGTTAAACCCAGAGATATTAATATGTCTGTGAGTTAAACCACATATTTTCGATGGGTATTAAATCAGTGGTGCAGCAAGCCACGGGACCTATAAAGTGTTCGCAACGCGAATTTATAAGGTCCTTAGTTTACGTAGTTCTTATAAATAGTTCATCTCGGGTTACCGAATATTGTGCTTTGTTTCAGGCACCGTATCGGGGTATGTTCAAAACCGCCATTGGTATTAGCAGGGAAGAAGGTTTAAGCAAGCTATGGCAAGGAGTGCACGCTGCGTTTGCCAGGCATCTAGTATACTCTGGCACACGGATCATTACGTACAAGGCCTTGAAAGAAAAGGCCTTCAAGCTTAAACCGGGGGACACTTATTTTCCAGTATGGCAATCGGCTTTATGTGCGTTGTCAGTTATTTCTATTAATTGAATATGATCTATAGAGATTGTTTCTTAGGTGGCGTGACAGCCGGTGCGTTTTCGCAGTATATTTCTAGTCCGATGGACTTGCTGAAAGTCCAGCTACAGATGGAGGGTAAAAGAAGACTGCTAGGGCTCCCCCCTAGGGTACATGGAATGTACGACGCCTTCCAGAAGGTTTGGTCCAGCGGCGGGGTGAGAGGACTATGGAAAGGTACGGATTGTTACGTATGAATTTAAAGAACGTTGAAGTTATTATCATCTAGAATGTCTATTTGTCTTGTAGGCTCTGTGCCGAACGTTCAGAGAGCTGCCCTGGTTAATCTGGGTGACTTGACCACTTATGATGTAGCGAAGAGGTTTATAATGCGGCATACGAACTTACCAGATAATCACTTGCTTCACGTCATGGCAAGTAGTTGTGCTGGGTTAGTAGCTGCTTCTATGGGCACCCCAGCAGACGTTATCAAGACTAGGGTTATGAATCAGCCCCTCGACGAAAGGGGAAGGTAGGTATTATCTAATCTAACAATATTCAACTATTTGATGATGTCAATCAATTGACGATTATCTAACACTATGAATCCAAGCCACCTGTTGTTTCCTAAGTATTGTGTAATGGCACAGATAATAGCATAATAATAACAACTGATGATAATTATACCATAGTTAGATTTGATTTACATATATTGCCACGACAACGTAATGAGAACAAAAAACAATGAGGCTATATGACTCACTACTACATACCTCAGAAATAAAGTAAAATGCTGACCAAGCATAAAATGTGGCACTCCCATGCGAAGTCAACGGTTTAGGAGTTATATTGTTGGTTATGTTGGCTGGGTACCCCTTTTTTTAGGCTGCGAGAATTTCAAAAGGTTACTCGGTTCGAACTCGAAAGAAGTTATGTCATGTGATCGCATAACGGCTGCCGGTGCTGCCACTACAAATCGAGTGACCCTTGCCAACATCTTTTAAAATTCCATAAACCGTCGTCCCCGCATGTATGTGTGATATGGGTTAGATGGCACTGAATGGAGCCAATTAGCCAGGCTATTTATATAAATGATTGATACCTGTTATGCACCCATCATTAAAATGTTACATTTTGTTACTATATAATATTGTTATTACTATTTATTATATATAATACCTGCTGGCTAAAATTAATCTAACATATATATATATATATATATATATATATATATATATATATATATATATATATATATATATATATATATATATATATATATATATATATATATATATATATATATATATATATATATATATATATATATATATATATATATATATATATATATATATATAAAAGGGTCCGCCAATAGGGACGCTCGATCTTTGACAGCTCATGGCGGCCATGTTGTTTGTGGTAGAGTTGGCAAACGTAGTTGTTATTATTCAGTGTATCTTCACAAATCACCATGTACCAATTCAGCCGCGAGCAACATGTGCAAATCGTTAAAACTTATTACGAAAATCATTCATCGGTTCGAGCAACGTTCCGCGCGCTCCGCCAATTTTACGGTGCAATTGATCGTCCTGCTGAGTCGACTATCCGTCGTTTGATTAACAAATTCGAGGCAACCGGTTCGGTGAACAATCAGCCAACACCGACGCGTCGTCGAAACGTCCGATTTGCCCAGAATGTCGCCGCTGTGCGCGATAGTGTGCGTGAAAATCTGCGACAGTCAATTTCACGTCGCGCACAGGAACTCCGCCTTTCGGAAACATCACTTCGCCGAATCTTGCATCTGGATTTGGGCATGCATCCGTACAAGATCCAGCTGACACAAGAGCTCAAAATAAACGACCATAGACAGCGCCGTATCTTCGCTGATTGGGCTTTAGAGCAGTTGGAAGTCGACCCCGATTTTGGTCGCAAAATCATCTTCAGCGATGAGGCACATTTTTGGTTAAATGGGAATGTCAACAAGCAGAATTGCCGTTATTGGGCCGAGAACAATCCACAGGAGGTCCACCAGGTCGCAATGCACCCAGCAAAGGTAACTGTTTGGTGTGGATTTTGGGCCGGAGGCATCATCGGGCCGTATTTCTTCGAGAACGACGATGGTGTGTCCATCACGGTAAACGGCGAACGATACAGATCCATGATAACGAACTTTTTCTGGCATGAAATCGACAATATGGATGTCGAGGATATGTGGTTTCAGCAGAACGGCGCTACGAGCCACACAGCGCGCGCCACAATGGATCTTCTGCACGAGCGCTTCGGAGGAATGGTTATCTCGCGCGGAGGCGACATCAACTGGCCACCGAGATCATGCGATTTAACCCCACTAGACTATTTCTTGTGGGGTTTTCTTAAATCACAGGTCTACGCAAACCAACCACAAAACACTGATGCCCTCAAAGTCAACATACGCCACGCCATCGATGAAATACAGCCCGATTTGTGCGCCAGAGTCATTGAAAATTGGACTTCTCGTATGCGCGCCACCCAGCGAAGCCGAGGTGGACATTTGACCGATATTATTTTCCATACATAATGCCTTCGAATACTCTTTCAAACAAAAAATAAATTTCATTTATACCTCTCACACAACTTGCTTTATTTCATTTTAAAGATCGAGCGCGCTTATTGGCGGACCCTTTATATATATATATATATATATATATATATATATATATATATATATATATATATATATATATATATATATATATATATATATATATATATATATATATATATATATATATATATATATATATATATATATATATATATATATATATATATATATATATATATATATATATATATATATATATATACACATATATACATATATATATACACATATATACATATATATACATATATACTTATATATATTGCCTAATTTTTATTAACAATTAATAAACAAATTACGGATATCGGAAAATAATCAACAGAATTAGATCAAAATCTATACTCGGTGGTTTTAGATGTCATTGATCAAGATTTTGAAGATTGGAGAAGGCAAAATGGCGGATCCTCACTTACGGGTAAGTGAGTCCGACGGGGAACCAGCGACCTCACTAAAAAACCACCTCCCTTTCCTTCGCAGAACACCAGACCGGAACCGCTTTCGCATTACTATAGCCTGGGTCTTGTTTCTTGCTTTTGCGAGCTCTACCGCTTTAGCTCGTAGCCTCTCTGTCCTTTAGCTTTTTCTTCAGAAAAAGTGATTTAACCGATTTCTGCTTCCACACGTCTCCTTTCGTCTATCCATCGACTGCATACGAAAAACGTATGCTCTGCGTCCCTTTCATGTCCGCAGTATTTACACTCCGGCGTCCTGACCTTGCCCATTTTCCTGAAAAAGTGTCGGAAGTATCCATGTCCACTCAAGAACTGGGTCAAGTAGAAATCCACCTCCCCAGATATCCTATCCATCCAAGGCCCGAGCCTTCTGATAAGCAGGTGTGTCCACCTACTTCTTGGGTCGTTCATCCATATTTCCTGCCATTTCGACAGGGTCCGGACTCTCTCCTCTTCTACTGCCCGTTCTCTGCCCATTTCCACGCTAGTTTACTGAGTGTATTAACTTCGTTATTAACTTACTAATTAACAATGAACAAACTTAAGTACTGATTAACATGTACTCCTAAACATTTTAAGAATATTATCTCTATTTGCACTATTCGTCTACCAGATCTTAACTGAACTGTTCGCTCCCGTCACTGATTTATAAATGGATATCGCTCGGTTCTCGATATTTCTGCACTCTTCTAGCAACGTCTCGGTGCTGATAGAACCAATCCCCGCACTACTACATTGCTCGATGTACATCCATCATCCAAACGCGATGATGTGCCAGTGGAGTACGTAACAGTATAATAGTCCTGGGCAAATCATAGTATTCAACTTGCAATTAATTGCCATTATTAACACCCGCTTTCGGCTCGTGACGTCAACGGCACCTTGCATTAATAATGGCTGTCATTAATTGTTCGTTGAATAACGTACTATTATTGAAGCTTGATACTTATAATATATGTATAAAAACATATTATGTGTTACCATATACTCTGATTTATCTTGCAATTCGTGGAAAATATAATTAAATAAAATTATTAATTGTAAATTGTTCGATTATATTTAATTGTAAACATTCAAATATAATCGAAGGTATTGCAGAAATTTCCGATGTTATAAAAAAGGCGGAAAAGGCCAGCTTGAGATGGACCACGTGTTGTAGCTGTCATTGTAAACGTGACGACTTCCACCAGTTAAGACCAGAATTCAGTGGCAATTTTTTGGAAATAATTTAGATTTTAGATGTTGGATATTTTTTGGAGGACATTACTCTTGCCACATAAAATAAAGATATTTACTCAAAGTATATTTGCCTTTTGTTAGGAAAATATGGCTGTAGCAAAACTTTATATTTTTTCAGAGGCCTCTTATACACCTCCTCCATAGACTGTCTCCTGAAAACAGTCAGATTGGAGGGCTTCGGTGCTCTCTATAAGGGGTTCCTGCCCATCTGGATGCGGATGGCACCCTGGTCCCTTACCTTTTGGCTGACATACGAGGAGGTGGTAACATTTATGGGGGCCGAAAGCTGGTAACATATACGTGGCTCATTAGGGAATAATTTTCAATATGTACTCCTTTATATTGATAGAACATAGTGCCATAATTTGTATGTATGCAATGGCCTAGATGTAGATTAAAATGCATTAGTCAGTGTGATCTTTAGATAAAAAGGAGTATTATTGGATTAAGATAAGAAAAATGCGCTAGGTCACGTAACCTTCGTATAAATCGATCAAGTCGGTTGGATTAAAACGTGACTGCTAGATTTTTTTGAATGCGTTTTGTTGTGAACAACCCCAAAATGTGATCGATTCATATGGAATACTAGGTATAGAACGGCCTGTAATATGACACTGTATATATTTATAAAGTGCCCTCTATAAGTAGGCATATCCACGATACACAAACAACGGTATGTCAGCGCGCAGGCGACTGTGGCGTCACATGCGAGAGATTTATCTAGATTTTTTTTCAACGTTAAATAACGGAAAACCGATGCTTTTTTCGAGAAAAAACTTTTTTGTAGTGCTTGGAAAGACCTTTAAAATAATCAATGTTAAAAGTCGATTGCATTATAACTACGCGAGTTACGATGCAATGGTGGGCCACACAAATTTTTGAGAAAAATTTACATGCAACTGTGTGAGACTCGCGCCTAAAATATCTCGCAGAACACGTCGCATGCGCAAGACCGACCAATTTTGGCTGAGCAGCCTGACATACCGTTCTCTGTGTACCGTGAGTATAACTATGCTTTATAATATGGTTTTATTATATTAGTCAATATAAGACAATAAATCGAATACTATTTATTTAAATTTTTAAGAATGTTTTAAGCTTGAGTTTAATAGAAAGTAGTGATTTAAACCCAGTTTGTTGATCGATAATTAATTGTTGAATTTTTAAAATCAACTTAGAAGTTGAGATATTGGTATGATGTAATTTTTTCAACATAAGGTGGTTTTTCCTCCAAGGGATTCAATAGAAAATAGAAAAATAATTCAATCATTTTACGGCATTAACTTGTGAATTTTCAGAGGTTAATTTTGTGGTACACGGTTTTTAAATTTTTAATGTCGATTGATAAGATTAAAACGCTTGATCTGAGGGAGACTGTTGCACTGGCCTTCTTTAATTACATGTGTGGGGGTAGCTGCACCCTGTAATATGCTGCAATATCAAGTGGGATAACTATATAAGCCGCCATATTGGCCCCATTTGGTCCAGTGGCGACGTTAATTATTCTTTCAGTTAGGTTTCTTTTTGAAATTAACTGATTACTTTTTGTAGAAAAAGAAAATATGTCAAATACAAATATTTTATGAGTATATCGGTACAGTAGATACATTTATTCCGCTAATTTATTTATTAACTAGTCTATATGAACATTTGAAAAATATATTTGCTTCCTAAATACGCAAACAAAATCACATCTCCTCGTTTTAGAGTTTTTTCAGCTTTCCACGGCACACGACATATTGTTCAAAAACTCACTAAAAATGTTTAAACAGGAAAAGCAACATAAGCTCAAAAATGGGGTCAATATGGCCGCTCCCTTAGCATATCAAGAAATAAGGATACGCACTCCTCGAAGCTAATTCACCCTTCAACTATATCTCGGTGCTGGCATCGGTTTGTATCGCAAATCTGGGTTAGATTTTTATACTTAATGGACTATATCATCGAACGGTGCAAGTAACCGTAGTGTGATACGTACATCAACAAAGTGGGGACAGAGAAAGTAATAATGACTAGGTGATAACAAGTAATGTATAAAATGCTGTCCATCTCAAAACTAAGAGGCTGTAATCCAGATTAAAGCATTATAGATACCATATTACACTATATATGTGCATTAAATGAAAGCATTGTGAGAAAAACAACATTTTTCTTTCCTCACTTAAGTGTATGATTGCGAGGCACACTAGAATTGTTAGACTAGAAAATAAGACTGCCCTGAGCGACTATTGTCAAATCTTAGACACACTTATGTAGGTAATAAGATTCTATGTCTGTATGGTATTGAGGATACTTTAAGTTGTGCAGCTGTGTAATCATACTCGGTATGACTTTCAAGCACTTTTTATATCCCTATAAAGCAGACATGCACTTCTCGTCTCTCCCTATCAATTTTGCCCTACTGTCCCGGGTTGGAATTAACACCTCCCTTCTTAGAAAATATTACTTTAATTATGAATATACATTTTCGCCTCTTCATAATATGTTAGCTGTAAATATCAATTATTATGAAGTAGATCATACTGGATAAAATAAGGTAAATATGTTTCTTTTCAAATGTTATTTCATTTATATATTAAGCATAAGCATATAATTGGCGTGTGTAATTTTTTAAAGGAGTGCTAAGCAAGTAATGATGTATGCATCTTTGTACTTTAACTTTTTGGAACTAGACTTTTCTGTATACTATGTAAAAATTGTTACACCATATAAGAACTAGAAATTGTTTGGAAAATGCCATGCACTGACAAACTAATGTACTGTAGACTTGAATGTATAGTGCCACATTTATACAAATACTTATATTTTTACAACTACAATTTACTCTATAATTAGGATGATGATAAACCTTGCATATACCCAGGTTACACTTTTTACCGTCACCAAGTTATTTTACAAAAATATTGTATACATTTTATTTTCTCTTAAATATTTCGGTGATATGTAAATAATATTTAATGTGTTATTTGTTTTTCACGAATAAAAGATTTAATTAATTGTATTATTTATTTATTGTATGAAAAATTGTAAATGGATTATGGTAAGTAGTATACACTTTATTGCCTATGTCTCAGATATTATAAATTACTAGAGTACAGAGTGAACGCCGCAATTTGCGAACTTATTATGATTTTAGCATAAATTAAATACATGTAAAGAATGACGATTTAAACGTCCCGCCAAATACACCTCCACGAAATCACGTGTGGCTTTAGGGGGGGGGGCTAAAAATAGCCAGTTTAAAAAAGAGGCAAATGGTTTTTTTGTGCGTTAGGCGTTTGCTTGCAACAAAAAAATCGCTAATGCCATCGTATAGCGTATGAAGAAAAGAAGAAAAAGCCGTTTGATTTCTTAAGATCGGTCAATAATCATAGGTTGTGGGTATTTTAAAAATTTTCGTGTTCCCACTCTCCCCCTCCCCTAATCATCCCACCACCACCAGCTCGCGGCCTCATAATTCTTTTATAATAGCTTATTCACAAAAAAATAGAGCCTACAACTCCACTTCCCGATGAAAAATCAATTTAATTTCTTTTATATTCGCAACTACGATATCTCGCGAATTATCTGATTTTCTCAGCTTGTATAAATGAGCGTGTGTCTTTTGTCGCACTATTCATTTTTTATATCAACTTTTCCTTTGTAAAGTCAAAAACCGCCGAGATAGGCGTAAAAAACGATTTTCCCACGCTTTTATTTGATAGTCCCCTCTTGATAGTCTGCACAAACCATGCCGGAATGATGGGGGACACGACTTGATAGACTGGGCAAAAAAAAATTGAATCATCTGTTTTCGAAATCCAGATCCACCCCACTAAAAGAGGATATTAAGAAAATATAAGGCTAGAGACGATTTAAATTCTAACTTGCACATTCTTAAATAAAGAGGCTATAATACAAAAAAAATCATCGAAATCGGACAAGAGATCTAGACAAAACTTCAA
>CAXKVY010013902.1:0-22438 GCA_964058915.1 Tetropium fuscum
TTATTCTAAGAGATACAGCGGATTTAGTAGAACTATATTTATTTCGTAAATTTCAAATGCATACACATGCTGTACTAATAGGACGAGAATGATAGGAGTTCTTTCCTTTTGTAGCCTAATTCATGGGTGTATTTCCCTTTTTTGTTTTTTTAAGAGATATGGAGGTTTCCGTAAACCATTTATTACTATTACTATTACTACTGAGAATACAATAAATTTTTTAGGCCAATCAATTTATTAGAATACTATCAATTTATTATACAATTAATGTTATTTTTGAAGGCGGTGCCAGCCGACGCTACTTCCTTATACGTTTGTAGACCTTGGCTGGCAACGACTCCAAAAATAACAATAATTGTATAAACTTGATGTATTGTTATAAATTGATTGGCCTAACAAATTGATTGTATTCTAAGTAGTAATATCGGTTTTGTTTTTTTGTTAAAAATATTTTATTTTTACTTTTTAGTGTATTTATATGTGTTGATAGTAAATTCAAGTTTAAACTACCAATTAAATAAATCGTACATCATTCTGAAGAGCCTCAATAAAGGCGAAAGAACTTGTACAACTTCTAATGATTCGTTTCCGTACATACGTCCAGATACATAACGGGTAAGTATCTTCTTTATATCTCTATATATTTCTTCTGTCCGTGTGTTGTCATTGAACTCCACCTAAACGGTTGGATTGATTTTTATGATGATTAAGTTGATTCGAGTATGTTTTTCAGCTTCACAATTGATCTTACAGAACATATTTTTTAATTAATTTAAATAGCTGTAAATTAGGGTTGTGACTGGCGCATTCGCCATTTCGGCGGGTATATCTTGTAAGTTCCTCGGTATATCTTCGGAATCCAAGGTCCAATGTAAATAAAACTAAATAGGAACTCTCTTGAAAACACCCCGTTTCCAATAAAACAGGAATTTTTAAAATTGATTTTTAAATGGTTCTGAGGTAACGAACATACAAAAAAAACTTCTAGTCGAATTGAGAACCTCCACTTTTTTTGAAGTCTGTTAAACAAACATATTTTTTTTGTTACGCTTCTCAAGATATCGTGGAAAAAACGACTATAAAACTAATTTCAATCTCCATTACCAGAAATATGGGGATGGGAAAAATCCAGGACGGATTTCAGCTATTGTAGTCCACTAATTATGGTAGGTATCCGCCAGAAATAATTCATATTCATATAAAAACTAGTGTGGGTGCGACAACGACAACCAATTCCCAATAGCAGCCTCCGACTCTAACTTCCCTTTTTTTCGCATTTCACATTATTTTTTAACATAATTTAAAAAACACTATTCATTATTCTTACGAGATATTTGAGAAATAATAACAATTAGTAAAATAGGAGCTTTATTTTAAAGTAATAAACATCATACCTATATCCATCGTGGTTGCTGCTACGTACACTCCTCAGAAAAACCAAGCCCGACCCTGGCTCGGATGTTTACTTAGGACGAGGCAATAATCCGATGCAATAAACCGATATTTTTGAGCAGACGGCGGATGCAAGCAAAGGGAAGTCACTATTTATACGAATATGAATTATTTCTGACGGGTACTATACTTAAGAGCTGTAAATATTGTTTGTAGTAAAATGTGTTTAGTTTTTAAGCTATTATTTATGCTAGCTATGACAATAATTATTTGATTAATTTGTAATTGATGTAAGGTAGGTAATACGTAATTATAAATTTGTGTAATTTGTAATTATAAATTTAGACATTCGTGTATGTATTACACCCACGAATAGATGAAAACCCATTCGCACTGATAAATAGTAATTATTTAGGTAGATATATTACCTAGATATATATAACAGCTTCAGATGCATTCTAAAATTAACATTACAGATGCGTTGCAGCAATGCATGTGCAAATCTACTTTAACCTTGCATGCCAATCAGCCATGTTTGTATTATATAATCAGTGGCGTGTGGCGTGGAGTCAAGAGGGTTAAATTTCAATTTCCGGAAATCTCAATCAGTCTTATTTAATTTGCTGATATTATTATTTTAATTTTATTTAATTAATATAATAATAACATTCCAGTATAGAATTTTAAAAACCGCGTCGACCTTGATCTTTTAAATAGGAACTGTATGTTTAGATCTTTCTGTATAATATGATACTTTTGTTCTCTTCCCAAACTGCCCTACATACGTACGCCACTGTATATAACGAGTTATTTTACACCATTGACGATAATTATTATGTCCGCGTGTGATAATTTGAATAAACTGCAAATAGCAATTGGCTCGCTTATTCCGGAAAGTTCCACTGTTTAACGAGGGCAGCAAAAAGCTCGTGTGGACAATAAAGTAAATTAAGTAATGTGCAATAAGGTTCCAAGGATTTTAATTTAACGGTGGGAAATTATGTCCATATAGATGACTTCCAAGAATATGGAGGAAATGCCCTATAGCAAAAGTTATTAATGTTAAAGCCAAGCCAAATCAAAATCCAATTTCCAAAACCAAAAATAGGAAACTAGGTAGTTGTTATCCCATGAATGTCTTGTTTGTCATAAAACTAATGTCACATGAGACTCCTATTATAAATTCTTAATATCAATCCTATCCATCAGAAATTAAAGTGTGAAAGAAATGAAATTTGATGGGATGGTAGACATAGGTCCCCTGATAGTACAGCTCAGTTTGCGACTTCAGGGGGTTGCCGCTCGAGGGGTGGGGGATGAAAACTCTGCGTCGCTATGCTTTTCGAGAAATAGTGCCGTTATGGTAAGTCCTATCGAAAAAAGTATGAATGACATATGCGAAGAACGAAATTTGAGAGTCTATTCTTAAGAGTTTTACCACTGTCTACCTCCTGCCTCCATCATCAAATCATCGTCACTAAGCATAATGTATGGGACTCGTTAAAAGCAACCAAATGAGCCCAGTAACCTTAAACGACCCCAAGTAATCCAATACGGTTCATAACCTATTACAACCATATTGAGTGACCTTAAACACCGCAAAGTTTCAAGTTTGAGGCAAATCGTTTGCTAAATAGTATAGTCCGCTATTTTGATTTTTTTAAAATGTGAGGCAAAATTGTATTGAGTGACCTTAAACACCGCAAGATTTCAAGTTTGAGGCACATCGGTTCATAAATAGGATAGTACGCCATCTTGGATCCGCCATTTTTTTTAGTTTGAGTCAAAAATTGTATTGCGTGACCTTGAACACCGCAAAGTTTCAAATTTGAGACCAATCGGTTCATAAATAGCATAGTCCGCTATTTTGGATCCGCCGTTTTGATTTTATTAAGTTTGAGGCAAAAATTATATTGAGTGTCCTTAAACACCACAAAGTTTCAAGTTTGAGACAAATCGGTTCATATATAGGATAGTCTGCCATTTTGGATCCGCCATTTTATATTTTTTTTAAGTTTGAGTCAAAAATTGTAGTGAGGGACCTTAAACACAGCAAAGTTTCAAGGTCAATCAATCGGTTCATAAATAGGATAGTCCGCCATCTTAGATCCGCCATTTTGATTTTTTTAAGTTCAAGTCAAAAAATTGTATTGAGTGACCTTATACACCGCAAAGTTTTAAGTGTAAGACAAATCGATTTATAAATAGAAATATCCGCCATTTTGATTTGTTTTGTAATAAAAAAAAATAAATTCTGTTGTCACCGGAACATTATACATACACCTACCAAATTTCAGGTCTCTAGCTCATCAGTAGGTAGTTGAGAAAGCTGTTGCAAAATTTGAAAAATAAATAAATATGCGATCATGCTAAATAAAACCCACCGATCAATTCTACCTCAAGGGTGCTGTGAAAATAAGTTGAAAATGATATTTTCTTGTATCATGTATGCACAAAAATAATAAATTTGGCGCCTACAACAATAGGTAGGTTAACAATAATAGGTAAATAACAATAATAGATGATAATTAAAAAATGGCCATATTGGAGTAAAATGGGGTAAATGGGGAGTAAAATGCGCTTCAAAAAATCATATAATTTATTATATATTACTAAATATATCAAATCGGGCATCTGCAGACTCAGAGAACATTACTCTTTCAGAAAAAAAATATTACTTAATTATTTGCTAGCGATCTTCGTCTTAATGCACGAATTTGTTGAAAATTTCAATTATTGGTTGCAAATGAAAAATGCCACTTACCACAACAGCGCTATTTCACGAAAAGCGTTGCGACGCAGCCCACCCCCCGAGGTAGCAAACTCAGGTGTACTATCAAGGGACCTATGTCTACCATCCCACCAAATTTCATTTCTTTACGACCTTTTGCGAATAGAAACCTCCCATTCCTTGTACTATATTATATCTAGGTACATACATATATTATATTTATAAACTTAAAATGTCAAAACAGAGCTGTCGATTTAAAATAATATACTGAATAGTTTTTTTGTTTCAGTTACTTATCCTTTAGATCTAATTAAAACTAGGCTTCAGATACAGGGTGAGCAGGCAAAAAACGCTAATGGAAAAATTGGCAAGGTAGGTTTACCAAGTGTGTTAACAAAGATTTTTTCAAATAGTAAATGTAGTAGGTACCTAATTTGTGTTTATTTGTCATTTCCACTAAATTTTATTGGTTTTGTTCCTAGAGTTTTTTGTTTCTTAGTGGCTATAGATATCTCTCTAATACCTGTCAAATTGTTAATACCTGCCATTAGTTATCATAGCATTATATGTAATTATATTAAACAGAAATCACAGAACCACGTTCGACATTTTCTATACCCTCCCTTAGCTCTCTAACATTTCGCGGAGTTACGGCATATATATTTGTTACAGTTAAACCCAGAGATATTAATATGTCTGTGAGTTAAACCACATATTTTCGATGGGTATTAAATCAGTGGTGCAGCAAGCCACGGGACCTATAAAGTGTTCGCAACGCGAATTTATAAGGTCCTTAGTTTACGTAGTTCTTATAAATAGTTCATCTCGGGTTACCGAATATTGTGCTTTGTTTCAGGCACCGTATCGGGGTATGTTCAAAACCGCCATTGGTATTAGCAGGGAAGAAGGTTTAAGCAAGCTATGGCAAGGAGTGCACGCTGCGTTTGCCAGGCATCTAGTATACTCTGGCACACGGATCATTACGTACAAGGCCTTGAAAGAAAAGGCCTTCAAGCTTAAACCGGGGGACACTTATTTTCCAGTATGGCAATCGGCTTTATGTGCGTTGTCAGTTATTTCTATTAATTGAATATGATCTATAGAGATTGTTTCTTAGGTGGCGTGACAGCCGGTGCGTTTTCGCAGTATATTTCTAGTCCGATGGACTTGCTGAAAGTCCAGCTACAGATGGAGGGTAAAAGAAGACTGCTAGGGCTCCCCCCTAGGGTACATGGAATGTACGACGCCTTCCAGAAGGTTTGGTCCAGCGGCGGGGTGAGAGGACTATGGAAAGGTACGGATTGTTACGTATGAATTTAAAGAACGTTGAAGTTATTATCATCTAGAATGTCTATTTGTCTTGTAGGCTCTGTGCCGAACGTTCAGAGAGCTGCCCTGGTTAATCTGGGTGACTTGACCACTTATGATGTAGCGAAGAGGTTTATAATGCGGCATACGAACTTACCAGATAATCACTTGCTTCACGTCATGGCAAGTAGTTGTGCTGGGTTAGTAGCTGCTTCTATGGGCACCCCAGCAGACGTTATCAAGACTAGGGTTATGAATCAGCCCCTCGACGAAAGGGGAAGGTAGGTATTATCTAATCTAACAATATTCAACTATTTGATGATGTCAATCAATTGACGATTATCTAACACTATGAATCCAAGCCACCTGTTGTTTCCTAAGTATTGTGTAATGGCACAGATAATAGCATAATAATAACAACTGATGATAATTATACCATAGTTAGATTTGATTTACATATATTGCCACGACAACGTAATGAGAACAAAAAACAATGAGGCTATATGACTCACTACTACATACCTCAGAAATAAAGTAAAATGCTGACCAAGCATAAAATGTGGCACTCCCATGCGAAGTCAACGGTTTAGGAGTTATATTGTTGGTTATGTTGGCTGGGTACCCCTTTTTTTAGGCTGCGAGAATTTCAAAAGGTTACTCGGTTCGAACTCGAAAGAAGTTATGTCATGTGATCGCATAACGGCTGCCGGTGCTGCCACTACAAATCGAGTGACCCTTGCCAACATCTTTTAAAATTCCATAAACCGTCGTCCCCGCATGTATGTGTGATATGGGTTAGATGGCACTGAATGGAGCCAATTAGCCAGGCTATTTATATAAATGATTGATACCTGTTATGCACCCATCATTAAAATGTTACATTTTGTTACTATATAATATTGTTATTACTATTTATTATATATAATACCTGCTGGCTAAAATTAATCTAACATATATATATATATATATATATATATATATATATATATATATATATATATATATATATATATATATATATATATATATATATATATATATATATATATATATATATATATATATATATATATATATATATATATATATATATATATATATATATATATAAAAAGGGTCCGCCAATAGGGACGCTCGATCTTTGACAGCTCATGGCGGCCATGTTGTTTGTGGTAGAGTTGGCAAACGTAGTTGTTATTATTCAGTGTATCTTCACAAATCACCATGTACCAATTCAGCCGCGAGCAACATGTGCAAATCGTTAAAACTTATTACGAAAATCATTCATCGGTTCGAGCAACGTTCCGCGCGCTCCGCCAATTTTACGGTGCAATTGATCGTCCTGCTGAGTCGACTATCCGTCGTTTGATTAACAAATTCGAGGCAACCGGTTCGGTGAACAATCAGCCAACACCGACGCGTCGTCGAAACGTCCGATTTGCCCAGAATGTCGCCGCTGTGCGCGATAGTGTGCGTGAAAATCTGCGACAGTCAATTTCACGTCGCGCACAGGAACTCCGCCTTTCGGAAACATCACTTCGCCGAATCTTGCATCTGGATTTGGGCATGCATCCGTACAAGATCCAGCTGACACAAGAGCTCAAAATAAACGACCATAGACAGCGCCGTATCTTCGCTGATTGGGCTTTAGAGCAGTTGGAAGTCGACCCCGATTTTGGTCGCAAAATCATCTTCAGCGATGAGGCACATTTTTGGTTAAATGGGAATGTCAACAAGCAGAATTGCCGTTATTGGGCCGAGAACAATCCACAGGAGGTCCACCAGGTCGCAATGCACCCAGCAAAGGTAACTGTTTGGTGTGGATTTTGGGCCGGAGGCATCATCGGGCCGTATTTCTTCGAGAACGACGATGGTGTGTCCATCACGGTAAACGGCGAACGATACAGATCCATGATAACGAACTTTTTCTGGCATGAAATCGACAATATGGATGTCGAGGATATGTGGTTTCAGCAGAACGGCGCTACGAGCCACACAGCGCGCGCCACAATGGATCTTCTGCACGAGCGCTTCGGAGGAATGGTTATCTCGCGCGGAGGCGACATCAACTGGCCACCGAGATCATGCGATTTAACCCCACTAGACTATTTCTTGTGGGGTTTTCTTAAATCACAGGTCTACGCAAACCAACCACAAAACACTGATGCCCTCAAAGTCAACATACGCCACGCCATCGATGAAATACAGCCCGATTTGTGCGCCAGAGTCATTGAAAATTGGACTTCTCGTATGCGCGCCACCCAGCGAAGCCGAGGTGGACATTTGACCGATATTATTTTCCATACATAATGCCTTCGAATACTCTTTCAAACAAAAAATAAATTTCATTTATACCTCTCACACAACTTGCTTTATTTCATTTTAAAGATCGAGCGCGCTTATTGGCGGACCCTTTATATATATATATATATATATATATATATATATATATATATATATATATATATATATATATATATATATATATATATATATATATATATATATATATATATATATATATATATATATATATATATATATATATATATATATATATATATATATATATATATATATATATATATATATATATATACACATATATACATATATATATACACATATATACATATATATACATATATACTTATATATATTGCCTAATTTTTATTAACAATTAATAAACAAATTACGGATATCGGAAAATAATCAACAGAATTAGATCAAAATCTATACTCGGTGGTTTTAGATGTCATTGATCAAGATTTTGAAGATTGGAGAAGGCAAAATGGCGGATCCTCACTTACGGGTAAGTGAGTCCGACGGGGAACCAGCGACCTCACTAAAAAACCACCTCCCTTTCCTTCGCAGAACACCAGACCGGAACCGCTTTCGCATTACTATAGCCTGGGTCTTGTTTCTTGCTTTTGCGAGCTCTACCGCTTTAGCTCGTAGCCTCTCTGTCCTTTAGCTTTTTCTTCAGAAAAAGTGATTTAACCGATTTCTGCTTCCACACGTCTCCTTTCGTCTATCCATCGACTGCATACGAAAAACGTATGCTCTGCGTCCCTTTCATGTCCGCAGTATTTACACTCCGGCGTCCTGACCTTGCCCATTTTCCTGAAAAAGTGTCGGAAGTATCCATGTCCACTCAAGAACTGGGTCAAGTAGAAATCCACCTCCCCAGATATCCTATCCATCCAAGGCCCGAGCCTTCTGATAAGCAGGTGTGTCCACCTACTTCTTGGGTCGTTCATCCATATTTCCTGCCATTTCGACAGGGTCCGGACTCTCTCCTCTTCTACTGCCCGTTCTCTGCCCATTTCCACGCTAGTTTACTGAGTGTATTAACTTCGTTATTAACTTACTAATTAACAATGAACAAACTTAAGTACTGATTAACATGTACTCCTAAACATTTTAAGAATATTATCTCTATTTGCACTATTCGTCTACCAGATCTTAACTGAACTGTTCGCTCCCGTCACTGATTTATAAATGGATATCGCTCGGTTCTCGATATTTCTGCACTCTTCTAGCAACGTCTCGGTGCTGATAGAACCAATCCCCGCACTACTACATTGCTCGATGTACATCCATCATCCAAACGCGATGATGTGCCAGTGGAGTACGTAACAGTATAATAGTCCTGGGCAAATCATAGTATTCAACTTGCAATTAATTGCCATTATTAACACCCGCTTTCGGCTCGTGACGTCAACGGCACCTTGCATTAATAATGGCTGTCATTAATTGTTCGTTGAATAACGTACTATTATTGAAGCTTGATACTTATAATATATGTATAAAAACATATTATGTGTTACCATATACTCTGATTTATCTTGCAATTCGTGGAAAATATAATTAAATAAAATTATTAATTGTAAATTGTTCGATTATATTTAATTGTAAACATTCAAATATAATCGAAGGTATTGCAGAAATTTCCGATGTTATAAAAAAGGCGGAAAAGGCCAGCTTGAGATGGACCACGTGTTGTAGCTGTCATTGTAAACGTGACGACTTCCACCAGTTAAGACCAGAATTCAGTGGCAATTTTTTGGAAATAATTTAGATTTTAGATGTTGGATATTTTTTGGAGGACATTACTCTTGCCACATAAAATAAAGATATTTACTCAAAGTATATTTGCCTTTTGTTAGGAAAATATGGCTGTAGCAAAACTTTATATTTTTTCAGAGGCCTCTTATACACCTCCTCCATAGACTGTCTCCTGAAAACAGTCAGATTGGAGGGCTTCGGTGCTCTCTATAAGGGGTTCCTGCCCATCTGGATGCGGATGGCACCCTGGTCCCTTACCTTTTGGCTGACATACGAGGAGGTGGTAACATTTATGGGGGCCGAAAGCTGGTAACATATACGTGGCTCATTAGGGAATAATTTTCAATATGTACTCCTTTATATTGATAGAACATAGTGCCATAATTTGTATGTATGCAATGGCCTAGATGTAGATTAAAATGCATTAGTCAGTGTGATCTTTAGATAAAAAGGAGTATTATTGGATTAAGATAAGAAAAATGCGCTAGGTCACGTAACCTTCGTATAAATCGATCAAGTCGGTTGGATTAAAACGTGACTGCTAGATTTTTTTGAATGCGTTTTGTTGTGAACAACCCCAAAATGTGATCGATTCATATGGAATACTAGGTATAGAACGGCCTGTAATATGACACTGTATATATTTATAAAGTGCCCTCTATAAGTAGGCATATCCACGATACACAAACAACGGTATGTCAGCGCGCAGGCGACTGTGGCGTCACATGCGAGAGATTTATCTAGATTTTTTTTCAACGTTAAATAACGGAAAACCGATGCTTTTTTCGAGAAAAAACTTTTTTGTAGTGCTTGGAAAGACCTTTAAAATAATCAATGTTAAAAGTCGATTGCATTATAACTACGCGAGTTACGATGCAATGGTGGGCCACACAAATTTTTGAGAAAAATTTACATGCAACTGTGTGAGACTCGCGCCTAAAATATCTCGCAGAACACGTCGCATGCGCAAGACCGACCAATTTTGGCTGAGCAGCCTGACATACCGTTCTCTGTGTACCGTGAGTATAACTATGCTTTATAATATGGTTTTATTATATTAGTCAATATAAGACAATAAATCGAATACTATTTATTTAAATTTTTAAGAATGTTTTAAGCTTGAGTTTAATAGAAAGTAGTGATTTAAACCCAGTTTGTTGATCGATAATTAATTGTTGAATTTTTAAAATCAACTTAGAAGTTGAGATATTGGTATGATGTAATTTTTTCAACATAAGGTGGTTTTTCCTCCAAGGGATTCAATAGAAAATAGAAAAATAATTCAATCATTTTACGGCATTAACTTGTGAATTTTCAGAGGTTAATTTTGTGGTACACGGTTTTTAAATTTTTAATGTCGATTGATAAGATTAAAACGCTTGATCTGAGGGAGACTGTTGCACTGGCCTTCTTTAATTACATGTGTGGGGGTAGCTGCACCCTGTAATATGCTGCAATATCAAGTGGGATAACTATATAAGCCGCCATATTGGCCCCATTTGGTCCAGTGGCGACGTTAATTATTCTTTCAGTTAGGTTTCTTTTTGAAATTAACTGATTACTTTTTGTAGAAAAAGAAAATATGTCAAATACAAATATTTTATGAGTATATCGGTACAGTAGATACATTTATTCCGCTAATTTATTTATTAACTAGTCTATATGAACATTTGAAAAATATATTTGCTTCCTAAATACGCAAACAAAATCACATCTCCTCGTTTTAGAGTTTTTTCAGCTTTCCACGGCACACGACATATTGTTCAAAAACTCACTAAAAATGTTTAAACAGGAAAAGCAACATAAGCTCAAAAATGGGGTCAATATGGCCGCTCCCTTAGCATATCAAGAAATAAGGATACGCACTCCTCGAAGCTAATTCACCCTTCAACTATATCTCGGTGCTGGCATCGGTTTGTATCGCAAATCTGGGTTAGATTTTTATACTTAATGGACTATATCATCGAACGGTGCAAGTAACCGTAGTGTGATACGTACATCAACAAAGTGGGGACAGAGAAAGTAATAATGACTAGGTGATAACAAGTAATGTATAAAATGCTGTCCATCTCAAAACTAAGAGGCTGTAATCCAGATTAAAGCATTATAGATACCATATTACACTATATATGTGCATTAAATGAAAGCATTGTGAGAAAAACAACATTTTTCTTTCCTCACTTAAGTGTATGATTGCGAGGCACACTAGAATTGTTAGACTAGAAAATAAGACTGCCCTGAGCGACTATTGTCAAATCTTAGACACACTTATGTAGGTAATAAGATTCTATGTCTGTATGGTATTGAGGATACTTTAAGTTGTGCAGCTGTGTAATCATACTCGGTATGACTTTCAAGCACTTTTTATATCCCTATAAAGCAGACATGCACTTCTCGTCTCTCCCTATCAATTTTGCCCTACTGTCCCGGGTTGGAATTAACACCTCCCTTCTTAGAAAATATTACTTTAATTATGAATATACATTTTCGCCTCTTCATAATATGTTAGCTGTAAATATCAATTATTATGAAGTAGATCATACTGGATAAAATAAGGTAAATATGTTTCTTTTCAAATGTTATTTCATTTATATATTAAGCATAAGCATATAATTGGCGTGTGTAATTTTTTAAAGGAGTGCTAAGCAAGTAATGATGTATGCATCTTTGTACTTTAACTTTTTGGAACTAGACTTTTCTGTATACTATGTAAAAATTGTTACACCATATAAGAACTAGAAATTGTTTGGAAAATGCCATGCACTGACAAACTAATGTACTGTAGACTTGAATGTATAGTGCCACATTTATACAAATACTTATATTTTTACAACTACAATTTACTCTATAATTAGGATGATGATAAACCTTGCATATACCCAGGTTACACTTTTTACCGTCACCAAGTTATTTTACAAAAATATTGTATACATTTTATTTTCTCTTAAATATTTCGGTGATATGTAAATAATATTTAATGTGTTATTTGTTTTTCACGAATAAAAGATTTAATTAATTGTATTATTTATTTATTGTATGAAAAATTGTAAATGGATTATGGTAAGTAGTATACACTTTATTGCCTATGTCTCAGATATTATAAATTACTAGAGTACAGAGTGAACGCCGCAATTTGCGAACTTATTATGATTTTAGCATAAATTAAATACATGTAAAGAATGACGATTTAAACGTCCCGCCAAATACACCTCCACGAAATCACGTGTGGCTTTAGGGGGGGGGGCTAAAAATAGCCAGTTTAAAAAAGAGGCAAATGGTTTTTTTGTGCGTTAGGCGTTTGCTTGCAACAAAAAAATCGCTAATGCCATCGTATAGCGTATGAAGAAAAGAAGAAAAAGCCGTTTGATTTCTTAAGATCGGTCAATAATCATAGGTTGTGGGTATTTTAAAAATTTTCGTGTTCCCACTCTCCCCCTCCCCTAATCATCCCACCACCACCAGCTCGCGGCCTCATAATTCTTTTATAATAGCTTATTCACAAAAAAATAGAGCCTACAACTCCACTTCCCGATGAAAAATCAATTTAATTTCTTTTATATTCGCAACTACGATATCTCGCGAATTATCTGATTTTCTCAGCTTGTATAAATGAGCGTGTGTCTTTTGTCGCACTATTCATTTTTTATATCAACTTTTCCTTTGTAAAGTCAAAAACCGCCGAGATAGGCGTAAAAAACGATTTTCCCACGCTTTTATTTGATAGTCCCCTCTTGATAGTCTGCACAAACCATGCCGGAATGATGGGGGACACGACTTGATAGACTGGGCAAAAAAAAATTGAATCATCTGTTTTCGAAATCCAGATCCACCCCACTAAAAGAGGATATTAAGAAAATATAAGGCTAGAGACGATTTAAATTCTAACTTGCACATTCTTAAATAAAGAGGCTATAATACAAAAAAAATCATCGAAATCGGACAAGAGATCTAGACAAAACTTCAAACTTTTGATTATTTTTCGGTGGTGCATTAATTTCTTGGAGAAGTGCGTATACCACAGAGGTATATTTCGACAGAAGGGCGTCTCGAGACAGTAAAAACGCGGCTTCTACGAGAAACCCCTAACATTCCAGAGCATGCTAAAATAAGATGTGCCTATGAGGACCAGTTGGTTTCCCAAGAATATTTTTAGATTATTACGTTAAAGGAATTGTGTAAATCATATGCGCAAGCTCGTGGCAATCTTGCTTTTACTGTCGCGAGACGGTCGTTTCGATAGTTGATAACTCTGGCGAGAAGGACGACAGATGGTGGTCGACAGCAAGGGCGTTTATAACTTTTTAACGTATAAAGTTTAGTAACTTTCGAGAGGTATTGGAGGTCCCCAAAACATCACGATAAGTCGATAACTCTCAAAGTGGTTTCAAATTTGATCCCGCATCTAATATGAGTACATAAGTTAATCGCTGCTACCACCGTTTGCAATCTTGGAAGTTTCGAGAACTTTGAGGTCGTCCTACAGGTACAAACGTTCAATTTAAAAATTATTTTTAACAACACAAAAAATACATCGACTAAATAATAAATAAGAATGTAATTAATTTTTATTCAATGTGCATTATTACACAACTTACTTTATAATAAATGGGATATTTAAATTAAACTAGATTTTAATCTATAATAATTTTGCGATATGTATTTTTTACGTTTCACATTAATGGGATATTCACATTAATGGGACAAATTGTACCAACAAAATATTTCAAGGAACAACTCGCTTATTGCGTGGACGTCGCACACATATCATACGATCCTCCCGACCGGCTGGACGACCAGCAAACTTCAAGTATGACTGACGTCATAGCCACTGGAAGCGCGTTCTTAGCTATTTGAATTTCACCCCTCTTTATATCCTGTATTATAGCGTTGATTGGAGTAGTAAGTCCTTCAATCAACGATTATAGAGTTCGGGTGGGTATTTTTTAGTGTGTACTAGTTCAAACTTTAAACGTGTACTAGTTTTATTATACTCAGTGTTTTTAGTAGGTGTAATTTTGACTTATAAAATTATACGCCAGTGCCCTAAGGATAAAATTAGAATAAATTCATAAGCGATTTCTCTCCTCCGTCGTGTCAGTAAGGACCTAAGGACCATATTCAGAACGGGAGCCCATCGGATCAGTCACTTTTAACTTCTGTATAGTCCCACAAAGTACAGATTGGCCAACTAAGAATCGACGCCGGCTGTATCTCAGAAACTACTTATCGTATAACTTTGGGAAAAAAATACCAGTAACTAAATCGGCCAAGGGAAGTTGCTGGAAATTATTTTTAAGTTGGAAAAATGGCCGCTAGTGGGCGCAATTGTTATGGCAATCGTAAAAGGGGATTTATCTCGAAAATATGCACGTGAAAAGGTATTATAAAATATAGTTCATAAAATAAAGTGGTGGGGGAGGGTTAAACTTGTTTTTCTTGAAATGAGAGTAAATCTGGTTTGGGCTAACGGAATTAAACAAACTGGGGCTCGTTTAAAAGATATTTTATTCCTTAAAATATGCAATATAAACTTTTAACCCAATCCAGAGTTTCCTTATCTTAAGAAAAGCAAGTATAACTTTCCACCACCACTTTTTTTATGAGATAGAGCAAAATACGCTCATAGATGAGATAGAGCAAAATTAAGCTCATCTTACCCTTAACTTTAAATGTGACATATGCCCGACGTGTGCTTTTTGCTTGTAAGAGGTGAAAACGACCCCTTCGTGAAAAAAATTAAAGAAATGCAGATTTAAATATTTTATGGAATCACACCTTATTTAATTATGTAGAATAAAGCTTCTTTCATGTTGTCGAACATGATTTACGATGAATTCCAAATTTTCAACCCTTAAAAACCACCCAAATCAACAAAAGAAATAAACGAAAATATTGTACAATTTGACATTTATGTATACACACATATGATCAATTATGAAACTCCAAAATTATGTGGAATGAAAAAAAAAATATGAACCGAAAAAAAAATGAGATTGTTCTTTTTTTACCATAACTCCCTTAATTTTGAAGCTACAATGTCCATTCAACAACCATTTTACAGGTAATTTCAGGAACTCCAAGATCGTGTACATCAATATGCCCCAACCCATCATATTCAAAAGGTAACGGGTTCAAATGCTCGGGAGGTGTGTATCCTTCACAAATAGAAAAAAATCCAAAAGTTTTGTTTAGAAAAAACCTACATTTTTCTATTATAATATTTTTGCGTATCTTTTTAGTTTTAGCGTTATTTGGAAAATGAGGTTTTGGAGGATGAATTTTTTTAATAAATTTGAAAAATACCTTCGTTTTCATCATATCTTTTCGAAAAATACGCATTCTAACCCTGCCAAACTTTTAAATTATATGAGTAATACTAAAATAAAGTAATTTGTGAAGGGACAACGGTCAATATCCATTCTGGTCGGAATGGCTGGGGTTTTAGCGCTCATTTTTTTCTTAAAAATTTGAGTGGCCCACTGTTTTTGCATCGTATCTCGCTTAGTTATAACCCGATATTAATGTCATTTATTGCTCATTTTAAAGGCCTTTCCAAGTTTTATTACACTCAGTGTTTTTTAGTAGGTATCGTTTTGACATTTAAAATTATATGCAAGTTCCCTACGCATATGTCGGGGAGTGTATGAAATAATATAAATATTGTATTGCCTTATATTTAAAAACCCTCTCACAACAGGACACGTGTCTACCTAATAAATATATAATAAAGTTGACACAATGAATCGTAGGAGATTACATTGTTTCTGGTAACTCCGTTCTTCTTTCTCATATTGCATGAAGCAACCAACAACTATTATTTATCGAAGATAAATTATCGTCATTAAACTATTTTCTGATATAGCGCAGCGTTAAATAAATAACACAAGATAGTCGTAAAACGTACTAAGCCATTTTGAACGCACAAGATGCTAATACAAACAAGGCTAGTAGAAAAACATTTATTAATAAATTATATTATCTTATAATATTTGTTCTACGTTTCACAGAATTGAGGTTGTATTTTATAACAATTTAATTAGAAGTATAAGAGTCTTCCATGGTGCAAGGTCTTTACAGTAGTGTTTTAAAAATATATACTTACATGACTTTATAGTGCTAGTTTTTCTACACTGAGAAAAGTAAGTGCATATTTTGTTTCAATATTGTGATTATTGTGTTAATTTTAGTTGGTATTATCTCATACCCAGAATTGATTAAGTAACTAATCTGAAATAATAGTTTCTAAAATAACTTGCCACTTCGCAATTCGCTCTTAAATGACGCCTCATCAGACCGCAAAATACCTGAAAGTAATTCAGGATCTTCCTCTATAATTTGCAATAGCCAGTTACAATAATCCAATCTTTCATCAAAACTCGCGATATAAACGTTGATGGAGGACTAAAAAAGTAAATCGCTATCATGTCAAATGCTTCTTCACTTCTAAACATCATTATACTTTTTAGAATTTAATTTAAGTTTTAATTTAATTTAGAATTTAATTTAATTTAGAATTAATTTCAAAACGAAAAAAAATCAATTAAAAAGGTAAATTGCAACAATTACAATTTGGATATTTTTCACATTCTTATGTTGGTTTTTCATTGTGTTGTTTTTTCACTTGTTTTCAGCGGCTACTTTGCAAATTCCGTCGCCAAGATGTAACAATAATTCATAATTTCAACATTGTTTGAAAATATCTACTGTTAGAAACAGGTAATCGTGTAATCGAGTTGCGGTTTTCACTGAAATCTGAAGCTTTCAGCTCTCTGTTTTACCATGTAAAAATAACAATACCATTCCATTTAATTTTTTTACTAAAAATGTCATATTTGTTGACATGTTTAATAGCGCCCTTTAGCGGCGACGCTAATAATCAAATATGAAAACAGCATAAAGCGCACTTGATAGATCAAGAAAAGCCTTTTGTAATGAGACTAAATTTGTTAAATTCCGTTAAGGCTAATAGACATATAAAAAACAAAATTTAAGCAACACCCCACCACCTTATTTTTGAAGATTAAAAAAAGGAAAACTGTCAATATCCGATTTTTAATACCACTTAATTGAACGAAATACAGAGAAAAGCCAAAATTCTAATTCGGGCATGGCTGTTACGCCCCGTCCTAAAAAAATGGCTGGGGTTTTGGGTGTTTGTCCATGGTTTTATACATGCAACCCTCACCCTCACAAGCTTCCCTAATATGAAGAAGAAAGTTCCTACCCTTGACGCTCATGTATTTATTTATTAAGTTTCATGGATCTTGTTTCAGCATTATTTATTTTTTTTAGTTGGTTCCAAATCGGACGTTTCGTCAGCTGAAGGTGGCTTGTCACAACTTTTTTGTTTATTTCAATCTTCTCATGGATTCATTCAAACAAGTTTTCAATCAAACTTCTATATACTCGTATGTTATGATTTATTCTATATACAATGTGTCAATAAGTTTCAATTCTAATATCTAGAAAACCAGTCAACCAGTACAAACAATTAACGCTCTGACAATTTCTGCATATGTGCATTGGAACTTTTCAAACTGACACCCTGGAAAAACAAATGAATGAATTAAATTTTTTCTTGTGCAGATAAATATTACTCAATGCGACCTTTACATTTAGGTAGGTATGGACAAATAGGGTGGTTCCATTTGAAATTTTAAAGATATTATATTATGGTCTCTGTATTATGGTCGTGGTATTATGATCGTGTCAAATTTGTAGTTGTAGATATGCGAATTAAAACTTTATAGTGTACTGTTCTATGAAGAAATAAATATTATTATTAGATATTATTAATATTATTATCTGATACGGATATTAATTTAAGGTCACGCTTTATGGGTACAATAATATCAAATTTTAAAATATTCTAAATAGGGAACATGACTAAAATTTTAAATATAAAAATAATACTAGAAAAATAGCGTAACGTTGTAATAAAACGTTTACTTCAAAAGAAAGCAAGATTTCTAATTCCTTATATGAAGGATCTAAACAGCGATAAAATTGAAGTGGCCCGAAACTAGCTGTGACGTCACAAACTACAATATTCGGTAGACGTTGCGCCGGAAAGCGGAAGAATGAAGTATGAAATCAAGCGGTCGAGTGCTGGGATCTCGTCGTTTGTAAATTGGAGGCTCTGGCGTTATATTTTGCATATCTTATTTTTCAGTATGGTAGAACATTTTTATGTAAGAAAAAATGGGAATGTTTCCTATTTCTGGTAATTTTTATTGTACCTACCTAGAAATCGGTAAATTTAAATCAGTTAATTATGTATATAGCAGTGTTTTTATTTCTTACATCAGTGTCATTGATCTATGAGCACTGTGCAAGTGTAAGTGTTACATTGTATCGAAGACTATGTAAATATTTGTTGCACGAAAATTATATTATATATTTAAAATAATTTGGGTCAAAAATACTGATAACGGTGTTTGTTTCCATCCATCATTTTAATTATTATTAGATTTTTTGTTACATTTTGTTACTTTGTTACATTATTTTCTCAAGAACTCGCTTCTTTCATCATCTGTTTATCAACAAAGGATAAACTTTTGTCGAACTGATTTTAGTTGTGATATGACATAATAATATGAATAAAATATTGTTGATACCAAGTCAAGAGCATTTCTAGAGTGTGTTCGAATATGGGTGTAGAATTTGTATATAAATGTGATTTTTTTCTCAATCATTTTGTGCTAGTGTAGAAATTATTTCAGGAAGACTTCATTATTATTTCAGGAAGACCGTATCATAAAAACACTGAATTTATTAACATATATTTTAACATATCTTTAATACAAAAATCCGGTATCCAGATATTTCTAAAAACTTTTTTTAGATGGTACCTTGAATTAAAATATTATATCCTAGATATGTCGTAAGTACATTATTTAGTGGTTGTAAAGAAAATATATAAGGTGGCCATGTGTAGATCATATGTGTTTACCTCTCAACTGTCAAAAAATTTCCACTTATTTATCACCTCGCCTCGAAAAAATTTCCGGATTTTTCAGGTTGCCATGGTAACGGGTCAGAATAAAGGCATCTCTAAAAAATTTCAGGAATAATTTACACTCGTGTGGTGTAAGAAAATTTCACAATCCAAGTCAATGAATCAAACTTGTCTTCTTAAGTCTTCTTAATTAAAGAAAAGAAATTATAAAGTTGATTAGGAGAGAGCAACTGATAATTGGAAAACACAAGTTTGATTTTTTTTTGTAGGCGTTTCTCTGCGACTGCGCAGAAGCGACATCTTATACCAAAAATTGTAAGTACAACAATGTTGTAAGAAACGTTAAAAATATTTTAATTGAGAAGAATGAAACAGTTTTTTAAGTTTCTATGACATTTCTGAGATTTTCATGATGTACATTGGTTTTTCTCGATTTTTGGAAAAAAGGTTATGAAAATCAATAATTAGTAGAGAATTTAATTACCCACATTTTTTTATCTCGCATTTTCCGATCGGGTGCGCCGCCTATATATGTATGTATATACGAGATATATGTATGTGTATACGACAACCTTTCACTACCAATTGTCCGCGTCTATGACAACATGTAGACATTAAAACCTTCAACTTTTTTCAAAAATATTGCTGTATATAGACTTTTCTTTCTCCACACCCTATTTCTGCTGGCCTATATACTTGGATTTATTTCAATTTGCACATTGAGGTAAACATACTGCAATATGTTACATAAAACTGTTTTGTAAAATTAAAAGTTTTTAGACGCATTTCTGAATTCTGATCCGTTACCACTAATTATAATATTAGGGACACCATTGTATAAGAAATAGTTAATTATTTGATTAATCTTTTTCACAATACAATGGCAAACAAATAAATATAAGCGATAACAATAATTTTGGTTTTTGGTATACCTATACAAAACGTTCAAGGTGAAGAATCAAACTGGTTTAAAGGCAATACCAAGGAAACATTATCCTTAGAGAAAATTTTACTTACATTTTGATACTAATCCCTTTTAATGAAGTAGCACTTTGAAGTACCTACTGCTTCAAGTACCGAAAAACGTTGTCTTGTTTTTGGCAATTTTTTTTTCTAACTACCACAAGTAGGTACTTCATCAAAGACCACGACTTTGGAAAATAACAGAAATTCGTCTCCACTAAATTAAATAATTTTACCTACTATTCCTTTTAAAACCTGATATTTAAGTATTTATTTACTGTTGTTAATTTAAACTGTTTCTTAAAAGTTTGTTTATCAGTAAAAGAAGTTTCCATCTGTTTCCCACCCTAGGGAGGAAAAGTACTGTTTTGCTTCTTGGACTGAGTGAGCAAAATTGTATTTTCTATGTAGGGAGTAGGTAAAATATGTTTTTATCATACATACATTTTTCATTTTTCACTCTCTACCATAATATTATTTGCAGTAATTGTACCTAGTAAATTAATATATTTGGAACAAAAATAATTGAATTTTGAAATATTTTATAATAAAAAAGAAACGCGTGTCGCCTGAGCCTATGTGTGATATAAAATCATTAACATTTATGAAATTTACACTAACCTTACTATGATATGTTTACTATGTTTGTTCTCCACAAACGTGTCAGTAACAACACGTGTCACAAAATTTAAATACACAGTAAATCTTATCCTCTGTTAGAAAATTGGACGTAAAAATATATTTTGCAAACACTTAATTACAGTGAATTATAATGAAGATAAATTTAACCGTTGGTAAAATACTTACAATTTTGGGGTATAGTAGCTCATACCATAGTTTACAGAATATATATATTCCCTAAACTTTGTTCCTACAGAGATCTGGAGCTATGCGCAAGATTTAAATTTTTAATACAAAGAAACTAAGCCAATTTTACGTTAGAGTGCACAATTTTACAAGAATTAAAAAAACACGATACGATGTTCCTAATAGTTGTTATAAACAAATTAGTGTTTTTTAGCAATAGTTAAATTTATGTTATTTCAACTTGGAATTTTATGGATTTACAGTTTCCGGATTTTTAAACTGATGAAGATTTCTTTAAATATATAATTGGTCACAGTTTTACGTGTAACACTATAAGCAAAACATTAGGTTCGAGGGCGGCGCGTCGGGGGGGGCACAGGCCCCTCTAGTTTTTCTTCTAAATATGTAAATGTAATAGGTTTTGAGATACAGGATTTCAAAATATATTCCTACTCAACAACAACAACAAAGATCTAGCTTCACAAGCCCTCCTTAACTCCTTAAACTGCTTTCATGTATACCACAAAGGATGCAGTGGAGGAGGGTGAACATGCCAAAAAGCATGCCTCAAATGCTGCTCTTTGCAAGTTCTGTCGGGGTACCACCAAAACCGGGACTGGATGGTTCAATTTTTTAATAAACAAAATCAAATTACATTACAATTTTTTTGATTTTGGAAAATAAAATAAATATATTATATAAATATAAATTAAGTACTAGAATAACATTATGCTATTCCTTCTACTCTCAGTTACTATACTCCGTTCTTGATTTTATTTGTAATATGGATTATAATATCATAATTGAGTTGGAATAATTGATAATTGCTGGAAAGAAAAAATCAAGTTTTTGTTCTATATCTCAAAAACCTATTAGTCGTACAAAACTACACTTAGTCTCTAAATGAAGGAAATTTTATCGGATTGAAAAAACCTAAGATTATTTTTTTCTTAGGATCTACCAGTTATAACTCAAAAATTAAAAAAGTCCAAAATATCGTGGTTTTCCCCCACTACGCAAAGCACAAGTGTTTCGAGGCTACAAATTTAGTTTTATGCAGCTGATACGAATCCAATCCTAACAACATATCAAAAAATCAGAATTACCGGATTTTTTGCGACCTTTGCCTTTTTTTTGTTTAAGATGACTGGCCTATATATAACTGAACAATTTTCAAATATATATATTTATTTGTTTTATTTAATTTTTTT
>CAXKVY010013903.1:0-22204 GCA_964058915.1 Tetropium fuscum
TAGAAGATGGCTTCTTGAAGCTGAAGCAAAGTTGCCTTATGACGAGCCCACAAACTTTATTTACCCAAACCGAACCAGGCGTCCTTTATCACCAATTTTCGATTTAAATCAGCCAATTGATGAAGAAATAGATGTAATGATGGGCAATAGAACAAACGTCGATATTTCTGCCCTTATATTCCGAAACGTCAACAAGCGAGCAATTATCGATCCTAAGAAAACTACCTGTATGTTGTACCTTCAGGCAGATCATCAGTTTTTCTCGAAATACGGTACCGAAGAAGCATGCATCGAGGTTATGACACGACACGTTCAGAGGGTTAATGCAATCTACCGGAATACAGGTAAACGGGATTCTTATTACATTTTCTTCTTGTTGGTATCTATCAATTTAGCTTTCTGTTTGATAATTTAGTCGGAAGATTGATTTCCGAAATCAAATTATATAGGTACTCTTGTTTCATATAGTTCTTTGAAATGCGTATTTCATTTACGAAATTGAAAAAGAAATTTATTTTAATCGGAAAATGGATGTCGTAAGTGTGATATGAATATAAGTACACTTGAAAACTCTCTACCATTATACACTAACTTTTATACTCGTAAACCGATTTAAAAAAGTTGAGTGTGTGTGTGTGTTACACGTATGTATAAGCCGTATAAATGTGTATAGGCTGTACAAGTGTGTGTGTATAAACTACTTCTATGCTGAATAAACTACTCTAAAAACTATATTATCATGATAGGCAATGAGTTGAGCACTCGTTACCTATCATGGTAAAAGGTAACAAATTATTTTTTTCTCGCCCAGCATAGAAAATGATGGATAAATTCACCCATGCTTTTTATATTTCTTTGGAACACCCTGTACATTACATCAGTACTTGATAAAAATATATATATAGTCCTTTGGAATTGCTATTCTTAACGAACATTTTGTTTTTGCTTATAATTGCTTTATCTTAAAAAAATATGAAATTTCAGCATATTTACAGGAATTAATTCGCAAAGAATTCACCTTTACATTATGTTTACTGTAACCCCTGCTCATTGAATTCACATTCACATTCCAAGCAACCTTATTTATTACCTAATAACATTTTGTTGACATTGTGATCGTCATCAAATGTAATTTTGTGTATGAAATAAAAACGCCTTTACAACCGAACAGAATGCAATTTATTGCTTTAGTAGATGGTGGTCGTAGTACACGATGCGCTCCTTATGTAGGAATTTCTGAAACAGCTCATAGAGCCATTCCCGAGAGATAGAGAGATCCTTAGAAGTGATCGTTTTCTGCGGTTGCAGATTTTACTTGCAAGAAGACCTGCAAAGGGTCCTAAATTATTACGAAGGCACGAAGAAATTTTGTTAAAAATTATGGACAATGAATCATTCAAGAACTGTAAGCCTGACGTCTTATTTACAGACGAATCACGATTTTGTCTCAATATGGTAGATGACCCAGAACGATTATGGCGACAAACAGGATAAAAGTTTAATCAAGATTTGATTGTGGATTGTGAGAATTTTATTAAATAGACGAGCATGCACCTCATCACATTATCCTATTAGACAATCAATGACAGCGCGAATTTATATCGATGACATCTTACGTAAGTACGTTCGACTTTTTGCTGAGTTACATGGTAAAAATTTTATACTCCGACCCCATATGGCACACATAGTATGATATTTTTTAGACTGCTGTATCACCATATTGCAGTGGGCTGATCAAAGCCCAGATATGAATCCCATAGAGCATATTATGGGAGTACGTTCTCGGGAAAGGCTTCCCGTGACTTTACAAGAAATGGCTGATGCATTAACGGAATTATAGAATAATATACTACAACAGAGGATAACCAATTTAATTTCCAATTTTCCACGCAGATTAGAAGCTCTTAGAGTTGTTAGAAGTGGTAATACCAAATACAAAGATTATTCGTTTTCTTTATTTTGTTTTATGATCGATTCAATTTTTTTCTAAACTTAATAAGTAAGCAAAAATGTATAATTTCAGGAAATATGCTGTAATGTCATTAGTTTTTAGGATAAAACAATGATAAAAAAAGAAATGTTCATTAGGAGTAGCAAATTCAACAGGACTGTATAGATTATTTATTCAAGTCGTGTTATGCACAGGATGTTCCAAAAAATTATATAAAGTATGTGGCTGAATTTCTCCAATATTTTCCATGCTAGATGGGAAAAAATATAGTTTGTTGCCTGTAAGCATGATAGGCAATGAGTTAAGATACAAACACAAAACAAAACGTTCTTTAATCGGAATGTAATTTATTTTTATTATATTCTAAATTTGTTCTCCAGTCGTATTCAAATTTTAAAGAATATCAAACACTTGCAAAATATCATCCTCGCGAGAATCAAACTATGTAACTGTGCATAAACGGCAATTGGTATTCTGTATATAATATTTACATAGGAAGTCCTGCATCACTGTCTATAAGAAATTTGAAAGTAATTGTTGCGTCTTTTATGTGGTATGAATTCTTCGAGTTTACCGTTAGTAAACCGTGTAAACATAATTATGTTCTGGGAAGTTTACATTTGGGTTGTAGTCGTCTAAATACAGGGTTTGAATTTGAGTGGTTAACGTATCTAAGCAATCTGGCGGATCGTTTAAAATTCGGTAATCCTGAAAATTTGAATTATCGTAACATCGGTTGTTGATCGAATTCTCTACTGTCGAAATTAGTAGTCATATTCATTGGGTTGACTAGCAGTATAATCAATATTATAGTTCTGAGGCTCGTTGTACTGCGGGGTTTGATTAGCAGTATAATCAAGGTCTTGGCAATAACCAAATATTTGATTAGCATTATAATCAGAATATTTGTCATCTTCTTAATAATTTTGTTCATAAGTGTCTAAATTTAAATGATGAGCTCTGGTTGATTTGGGTTACGATTAAAATTTGGATTTGGTTGAATGACTGAGGGTCTTAGTTGAAATTGGTTAGGTTTGTTAACGAATGCAGGTCTTTTCAGATTTTGATTTACAAAATTTGTTGCGGAAATGTTCTTGGGATTTCATTAGCAAAATTTTGTCGTTGGAATGGTCTTTGTTGCTGCGGTGGTACATATTGCCTTTGTGGATTTTATATCTTTGTTGCGTGTTATTTTGATAATTAAATAATAACAGAAAACTGTTGGCGTACACGACATTAATTGAATAGATGCTTACAATAGACACAAGTTTTTTTGGAATTGGTTAGATTTGTTCGATTTCTTTATTATAATTTGATATCTAGGTTTATTTGGCCTATCAAATTTTTGATTCTCGAAATACGAAAGTTGAAGTTCTCTGGGTTCTTTTGATTATTTAGGTTTTGTTTTTTTGGGTTCTAGTCCGGTGAGACGGGTATCGAGAGTCATTATCTCAATTAGTTGGCTATGTGCTCTTTTCTGTTCTTCCGTAAGATTTGATCATGGATGGCTGCGTGCATGGCGTGGGTGGCTGCGTGGATGGCTGCGTTGCCGATATCCGTTTGAAGACGCGAAAAGAATGATAAAGCAGCTTCGTTGGGTAGTTGCTTTATCCTCTGTAAATTTATATAATTATATATATATATATGTATATATATATATATATATATATATATATATATATATATATATATATATATATATATATATATATATATATATATATATATATATATATATATATATATTATATATATATATATATATATATGTCAGAAGAAGTCTTGGATTTGTAGCAACCCATTACAAGATAAATAATCGATGAAAACACTTACTCGTTGCTCAGATTTAAAATTGTTTATAACAACAACTTGGGTTCCATTTCCAAGTAGGATGCTACACAATTGTTTGGATTACCACTGACTCGAATAGATGAGATATTTTCTAGCAACAAACGGTAGTCGATCAAGTCGAATGTGCAGCTTAAATCAAAGTATAAACCTATATTTGACTTCTCATTATTCAGTGACTCATATATAAAATCTCTAAATTGGGCTATATCAGTTGTAGTCGACCATGCTGTATATGCAGAGGTTACGGTTATTTATTTTATTATTTTGCTATATTAATTATATGAATTTATTAAATAACAATGTTATCCATTTAAAATTACATGAGACTTAATAAGTATATTCATAGAAAGAACAGTATCTACAATTCTGCAATTAATTAATATTTTTACCATTCAATCCTCTGATAATTTAATATTCAATAATTTCCAAAAATCTAAAAATCTCGTTATTGATCTCTTTTCTCTATACCCTCTGGTGTTCACCACTACGCAATTGTATTTTTACTTGTATTCAGCATCATAAATGTTTTCAGATAGATGTTATTTATTCGGAGATTCCGAACTCGCATGATACTAGTAAATAAATAAAGTAATTTCTCTATTTCCCTAAATATTACTGATATTCTTTATATATTTATCAAGCAAAGATCGGTTTGTGATTAAATCATATTTCTGGCAAAATATTTCTAAATCTCTTGTTTATTCAGTGATTGATACTACGGTCACTATACAATTTGTTCATAAATGTTTTATTCTCAAAGAACAATAAAACATGAAAATCGTCTCATAAGCGGGAATCGCACAAAACAATATATACACGAAGGACCAAAGGAACATGATTTTGCCATGAGGTATCTATGTTGTAATGCATTTGACATTTTGCTACCGTCGAAGGCGTCGATGTACTAATTGTGTTCATATTGAACGTAAGCAGAAAACTAGTAGGTATCACATGCAGCGTTTACTATTTTCTATTATGGTTCGACCCAATACTGTGTGTAGCTGATCGTTTTCGGCATGCTACCACGCATTAAAGATCTGAAAAACAAATAAAATTCATCTATAGTCACTATACTTATATGAATAGTGACGTGTGGTTTAGATTTTTCGAAAACTTGATGATTATATTATATTAAACGTAGTTTCCAATATGTCATTTGCGTTTATGTTACCTAAATGCTAGCTAGGTCTATGAGATTTGGGTGATCCCTAAGAAACACTCGAATTGGATAAAAAATGTTCAATAAAACAGTTAATTCCTGAATACCTAAGGTAATAGGAATACCATCGTAATAGGAAAAAAGTTCGATAAAACAGTTTAAAATGTTTTACAAAGACGTATAATAAATATAAATATGTCTACTAATGATAAGTATTAATAAATAACGGTTCTACTGTAGATATAACATTGGGATTATAAACACAAATAAACAAATGCCAATCGGGCACGATTTAATAAGTCCCACGAGAGGGTAGATCGTGGAGGTAACAATGAACCTAAACAAAGAACAAATAACAGAAGCACTTTCCAATATGTCGCACAATTTTGAAGCAATATATATTAACCATGAATATGTATAATTATTACAAATATATCAACGTAAAACACAACTATTATTATATTGATCACAAGGCACAGTATTTAGATCAGCCAAGCGGCACTTTCACCGAAATACTCATATATACCATCCCAAGAATATACATACTTTTTCCATGTCAAAAATTTATTTGACTATCAGAAATGTTAAGTAGGTACTTAGATTCATGCCAAGAACGACCAACATTATACAAGTAATAAAGTATAATGAATACTTGTCAGACATTCGTTAGGCAAACCATGCATTCCAAAATTTTGCTCAAATGGTTAAAATATCATAACGTACATATTTAAGAAATTTTAACTGATCAATAATAATTTCTAATAAATTATTGGGGATTTTTTGTAAAAAATGGAAGCTTACTATAAATATTGTAAAACTACCTATTCCATAGATTTGGCCCTAGAAAGATTTTGTTTCAGGTATCTATCTTCTTTCAGGTATATATCTTCTTTCAGTTATCTAATTAGGGCTCTAAATAGCTACTAATTGTTTTATTGTTGTAGATATTTAGAGCCCTAATTAAGTATTAAGGAGAAGTATGTATGTACAGAGCCCCCTCGTAGCGGCCAAAGTGACCCCAAATAGACAGGGGGGCGATATGGGGGTGGGGCAAAATCGAAAAATTTTTGACAAAGCAACCGGTTAAAAATACGGTAGCATTGAAGGTAATACCCTAATTATTTATTAAAAATTTTTTGTCAGCCGAAACACACGGGCAAAAATCACATATCACAAAAATCACATAATGAGCATGCACAGACTTTTTAAAAGTCCAAGCAGTCAGTAAATATTTATTGAAAAGGATTTTCAACAATTTTGTGGAGCGTATGACATTATTGTAATTTTAATGAGGTTTGAGGGGTGGCTAAATAGGGGTTAATTTAATCAAAATCGGATGGCTTTGATACACACTATTATTTGTACTTAGGACAGTATAAATTTCGAACGCCATCCGATTTCAACATTTTTTAATGTTTTTTTAAATTATTGTTGAAGCAATCGAAAAAAGGGGTTTTCGGCGACTTTGAGGGGTTGTTCCTCCGAAACTGCCCATCAGGATCGGATGGCAATTTTTCCCCATTGTTTAGTGGTGTCAATAAGTATATAAGTATATAATAATATATAAGTATAGTATAAGCTCACCAATTTTGAAGCGGTTGCCTCATAACTTTTTTTCTTGTTTTTTTTATTCGCTGGTGCAAAAACGACCTGTTTCGGCTGGCAAAATTTTTTTATTATATAATTAGGGTATTACCTTCAATGCTACCGCATTTTGATCCGATTGCTTTGTCAAAAAAATTTGCCCCACCCCCATATCGCCGCCCCTGCCCATTCGGGGTCACTTTGGCCGCTACGAGGGGGCTCCGTTCTACTCAAAGGCCCAGATTACCACTCGCCATCTGTTTGTCTGTCCAATATCGGCTTGACGTGCCATTTCCTTAACTAAGACTTTGTGGTAAATCATTATAAAAGGCAACAAATTGCTTCAAATTGTTGTCACTTTGTAAATATACAAATAATGTATATGTAATACATTATATGTAGATGTAGATGATATCCCAGGATATTATCCAAAAATCGATGCTAATCAAAGGTCTCCATGGGCCCCAGGCCCCAAAAAGCGATCCAACGGAGTTTTTCAAACCTAAGCTGATGAGTTGAAACGAGCAAACGCACTGCTTTTCGGAACCTCCGCTTGTATTATTCCATCATACATCTGTACAAATCAAATATGCTATATGTATATATATATATATATATATATATATATATATATATATATATATATATATATATATATATATATATATATATATATATATATATATATATATATATATATATATATATATATATATATATATATATATATATATATATATATATATATATATATATATATAAAGGGTCCGCCAATAGGGACGCTCGATCTTTGACAGCTCATGGCGGCCATGTTGTTTGTGGTAGAGTTGGCAAACGTAGTTGTTATTATTCAGTGTATCTTCACAAATCACCATGAACCAATTCAGCCGCGAGCAACATGTGCAAATCGTTAAAACTTATTACGAAAATCATTCATCGGTTCGAGCAACGTTCCGCGCGCTCCGCCAATTTTACGGTGCAATTGATCGTCCTGCTGAGTCGACTATCCGTCGTTTGATTAACAAATTCGAGGCAACCGGTTCGGTGAACAATCAGCCAACACCGACGCGTCGTCGAAACGTCCGATCTGCCCAGAATGTCGCCGCTGTGCGCGATAGTGTGCGTGAAAATCCGCGACAGTCAATTTCACGTCGCGCACAGGAACTCCGCCTTTCCGAAACATCACTTCGCCGAATCTTGCATCTGGATTTGGGCATGCATCCGTACAAGATCCAGCTGACACAAGAGCTCAAAATAAACGACCATAGACAGCGCCGTATCTTCGCTGATTGGGCTTTAGAGCAGTTGGAAGTCGACCCCGATTTTGGTCGCAAAATCATCTTCAGCGATGAGGCACATTTTTGGTTAAATGGGAATGTCAACAAGCAGAATTGCCGTTATTGGGCCGAGAACAATCCACAGGAGGTCCACCAGGTCGCAATGCACCCAGCAAAGGTAACTGTTTGGTGTGGATTTTGGGCCGGAGGCATCATCGGGCCGTATTTCTTCGAGAACGACGATGGTGTGTCCATCACGGTAAACGGCGAACGATACAGATCCATGATAACGCACTTTTTCTGGCATGAAATCGACAATATGGATGTCGAGGATATGTGGTTTCAGCAGGACGGCGCTACGAGCCACACAGCGCGCGCCACAATGGATCTTCTGCACGAGCGCTTCGGAGGAATGGTTATCTCGCGCGGAGGCCGACATCAACTGGCCACCGAGATCGTGCGATTTAACCCCACTAGACTATTTCTTGTGGGGTTTTCTTAAATCACAGGTCTACGCAAACCAACCACAAAACACTGATGCCCTCAAAGTCAACATACGCCACGCCATCGATGAAATACAGCCCGATTTGTGCGCCAGTCATTGAAAATTGGACTTCTCGTATGCGCGCCACCCAGCGAAGCCGAGGTGGACATTTGACCGATATTATTTTCCATACATAATGCCTTCGAATACTCTTTCAAACAAAAAATAAATTTCATTTATACCTCTCACACAACTTGCTTTATTTCATTTTAAAGATCGAGCGCGCTTATTGGCGGACCCTTTATATATATATATATATATATATATATATATATATATATATATATATATATATATATATATATATATATATATATATATATATACATATATATATATATATATATACTATATATATATATATATATATATATATATATATATATATATATATATATATATATATATATATATATATATATATATATATATATATATATATATATATATATATATATATCGCTTTGTAAAGGCAAGGAGAGACAGAGAAAATACTAGAGTATTATGTGTCATTATATATTACATTCTCGATATATATATATATATATATATACATATATATATATATATATATATATATATATATATATATATATATATATATATATATATATATCGAGAATGTAATATATAATGACACATAATACTCTAGTATTTTCTCTGTCTCTCCATATATATATATATATATATATATATATATATATATATATATATATATATATATATATATATATATATATATATATATATATATATATATATATATATATATATATATATATATATATATATATATATATATATATATATATATATATATATATATATATATATATATATATATATATATATATATATATATATATATATATATATATATATATATATATATATATATATATATATATATATATATATATATATATATATATATATATATATATATATATATATATATATATATATATATATATATATATATATATATATATATATATATATATATATATATATATATATATATATATATATATATATATATATATATATATATATATATATATATATATATATATATATATATATATATATATATATATATATATATATATATATATATATATATATATATATATATATATATATATATATATATATATATATATATATATATATATATATATATATATATATATATATATATGGAGAGACAGAGAAAATACTACAGTATTATGTGTCATTATATATTACATTCTCGATATATATATATATATATATATATATATATATATATATATATATATATATATATATATATATATATATATATGTATATATATATATATATATATATATATATATATATATATATATATATATATATATATATATATCGAGAATGTAATATATAATGACACATAATACTCTAGTATTTTCTCTGTCTCTCCTTGCCTTTACAAAGCGAAGGAGCGGGAGGGAAGGGGAGATTTTCATATATACCTTCGTATATACTTTCAAATCAAATTATTTTTTATTTTCCAATCAATCAACCCTGTCGATTTGAAGGAGATGATGGGCTGCATTTATTGTAGTTGTAGTAGAGTTGCATCGGGGTAGTTGATCTCAGGGCGGTGTCGAGCATATCCAAGGTACACAAAACGCTGGCTACGTGAGCACAAGATCCAAGTGTGCTCGATCCAACTTGGCATGTGCAATAATATCCAGTTGTAGGACCATCGTCGGCACCGAATTCTCCAGCATCGTTGTAACTTATAAATACTTGATGGGTTGTAGCGCGCCGGAATCTCGAATACACTCTAACCCTAATGAAGAAGTTCTCATCATTTAACGCAATATCGATCTGCAGCTCATCATCGCCATGCCTTTCCAGTTGAACTTGAATGTACGATTTTACCAGGTTAACCTGATACACTCCGAATGTCAAATTCTCCACTGATTATAAACCGTCCTACATGAACTGAGTTTGACAAAACTCTCGCGAGTTTATTGAAAGAAGTTATAACTGGACACTTACAACACTTTTTCTTATCTATCAACAATATAGATTTTTGCTAGTAACAGATAGTGACAGATGGTGACAGTGCGTTTGCTCGTGTCAACTCATCAGTTTAGGTTTGAAAGAACTCCGTTAGATCACGTTTTCGGACCTCGGGCCCTGGAGACTTTTGATCAGCATCGATTTTTGCGTAATATCCTGGAATATGGGACATTTTCACCGAGGGCCATTTTCCATATGTTCCGTGCGGGGTCCTTTCCTATTTCGCGCTTCACCCGTGGACACCCGGTATATACTTACTAGTCGAAACATTATGCTTTATACTCACAAATTACTTTGGGTGGTTTTGGGGTTGTACGGTCACTCATATTCCTTCCATGTAATATTATTTTCACAAGCACCCGCCCCCCCCCCCCTTCCTCAAAAAACTTAGCTTGTCCCAAATTCAGTAATCTCAATCCCAGTAGCCCCAATTCCCAAATTCTTGTCAGTAAAATTCGCTTAATTTTATTGACCTATATTAGTGATGTGAGCCGCGAAAATTTCCACGCGAATATTCGCAACTTTAGTGAAAGTTTCGGAAATATTCGCTCATGAATAAACGAATATTCCCCAAAAAGCTAATGTTTCCGCAAATTTCAGGAGAAAGTTCGCAATTTTTACCGCGAATATTCGCGGTGCACATTACGCGCCCCACCGAAGAATGTTTTCAAGATGCATAATAACAATAACCCCTCTACTCCCGAAATAAATCTACATCTACTAATCTTGCTGTTTATAGTACGTATATTAGTATATTATCAAATCATTAGAAAATAATGTTCAAGTCGACTCTATTTACACAGACTTAAAGAACTTAAAGAAGTGGGTTTCAGTGGGAATGTTTTATATTGGATTGATAGTTATTTAAAAGAAAGAGTAAGTACAGTTTGTTAAATATGGCGATGTATAATTTCATCTGCTATCAATATTACCTCTGGTGTTCCTCAGGGCTCCCATATTGGCTCAATTCTTTTTAATTTATTTGTAAATGACTTATCAAATATAATAAAGAACATTTAATTTTTAATGTTTGCCGATGATTTGAAAATATTTAGGTCTGTTAAAGACTCATCAGATGCTACACTTCTTCAAAAAGATTTGAATAATTCGGACAAATGGTGTAACCTTAATGCCTTACATTTAAACATTAAAATTACTTTCACGAGATCTCCTTCTCATTTGATGTTTCATTATAAATTAAATAATATGCTATTAGAGGATGTTAAGCAAGTGAGGGACCTTGGTGTCATTTTTGATTGTAAAATGTCCTATTGTACACACATTGAAAATACTGTTGGAAAATCTTTAAAGATGCTCGGATTTGTCCATCGTAGTGGGGTTGAATTTTCGGTTCATAGCCTCAAAATACTGTACTGTTCTTTAGTCAGATCAATTTTAGAATATTGTTGTATAATCTGGTGTCCGAAATATAATATTCATATTAATTTAATTGAAAATGTACAGAGGAAAGTTTTAAGACAATGCGCATTTAAGTTGGGTTACCAAAGAGAACATTACACCTATGACCAAATTCTCAGCAATCTCAATTTAATTTCATTGGAACATAGGCGCTTACAAATTGATTTACCTTTTCTTAATAAAATACTTACGGGTCGCATTCAATCGTCTCAGCTTTTGAATCTAGTGAATCTTAATGTTACCGAAAGAAGAAATAGAAACACAGAAATATTCCGTATTCCTTTTTCTCATAGTAATTACGGACAGAACGAACCTATTAGCAGAATTTTACGCAATGCTAATTTAGTGAATAGTAAATTAGATCTTTTTAATTGCGTTTGTTTGTTTCTATAGTTTCTTATTTTTATTTTATTTTTTTTTTCTCTAAAAAGTACTTCAAGTTAAATCGATCCCACATGCGACTGATTTTGTTGGATATTTTGTTTAAAAAATATATTATTTAATAAATTACATCAAAAATATTTATTTTACTACGTTTATTTTCAAAATCCTAATAAGAAAACAAAAGTTTCCTAAAATTTCCAAAAATTCCTGAAACTTTCCAAAATATTCGCAACATTCAAATGTTTCTGAAATTTAACATCACTAACCTATATGGCTCATCTCGTATCGTTTTGGCTAATATAAAAAGAACCGATTATTTACTGAATATTATTAATCATTATAAATTATCCTTATAATTTTTAAAATTAATATTGGATAACAATATTAATTTCAAACCTTTTGATTGCTCTGTATAAAATTAATTATGACTAACACGCCAGTATCTCTATTTTGCAGTCAATACCACGATCATTATGTATATAGTCTAATGTAATCCAAAGCTAATTTCATTTATTTGAGTAATACGCCAATGTAAGTTTGATGCTTGTCGGCTAAAAGCATATCCATGTAGTTGCAAATATCCAAGAACCATCCACCGCAATTATTATCTCCCCGGTCTACTACATAAATATTTTATCCAATCCCAGGAAAACGATTTCCAGTAAACTTAGATTAAATAACTTATCGGAGATTGAATGAGAACCATTATCAATGATTTAGACAATTGCACACCTTCTACAATATATTTTAGCTTTATTGGCAGACTCGAAATGCATTGTTGAAATTGGGAAAATATGTTGTAGAAATCCAATACCTACTTAGATATTTATATAAAATATATTTATTTGATTGGATTGAGGAAGAAAGTTTATAGGAGTATGTTTAGAAGTCATGCATTATAAATCTTAAATTGGATCTTTAATTTTAAAAGTGGTATCATGATTTTATTGTTTCAGCAATTTATAACTCTGTATAAACATTCAATAGACAATGTTCCAAATTCTTAAATTTAACCAATTACATGCAAATATTCCCATTTACATAAATTCAACAGCGTATCTATTTGATACGCGACACGTGTTTTACAATGTCATATATACAATATGTTTTTAATATTTTATGTTCGTGAAAATAGTCTTATTTATCAATTTTTTATGTTAGAATTTAACATCAAAAAGAAAAAGGGAAACATTATCTACCATTAACATTGCTCGGTGAGTTGTCGTTGACTTGAAGTAAACAAATAATTTGCTGGAAATAATGGAGATAAATATATATTTTTTTAAATTACGTATATAAAAACTCCATTTGCATCCCTTTTTATTGCCTAAATGGAAATTCACAAGGCGATTCATGTGATAAATTGGCCGACATTTTGAAAATTAAACTCCTTGGAATAAATTCATGTATTTAATCTTGTTTTGAAGGAGCTTAATACGACTTTTTACTTAATAAGAAATTTTAATAATCTTAATCTTGACATTTAAAACTCCAGAAGTTCTTATTTTCCTCTTTTGTTTCAGATTTTAATCAAGATGGGCAGAATGATAATATTACGTTTATGGTTAAGAGAATCAAAGTGCATACCGCCGAGGCTCTGAAAGATCCCCTTTACAGATTTCCAAATAATTACGGAGTGGAGAAGTTTTTAGAACTTTTTTCTGGTAAATATCAATCAAGATCTTTAAAAATTTGATTCTTAATAAATAATTAATCATTAAACGCTAACCAAGTAAAAATCTGTTTGTCAAGCAGTTTTGTTTACAAGAAAAATATACATGATACAAGGAAATCAAGATATGACGGATACTCAAACCAATCCGCAACGCCATGCGCGCAGCATGACGTTAACTGGAGAGTGAAATCTCCACTCGCGTAATATATACAGGCATTATATCGTAAAGTATTCTTTAATATATACTAATTCGGAGAGATTTCATACAGAATTTAATTACGCGTCGAATTATGACATTGAAGAATAGATTATTGATAAAGTGGCTGAAATTGATTCGTATTTTATTATTATAGATTATAAACGACGAAGCGTATAAATTCATTATTTGTGAAACTATCTGATATTAGGACGGTATATTAAATATCCAGGGCACCATAATTATACCACTTGTAAATGAATATTAATTTTGAAAAAAAATACTAAAATTGGAATAAATACACGTGGGAAATGCAGCAAAATAAATAGATTTTTTTACTCTTCATCTTGATAGATATCTAACTATTTCGGAATTTGGTTATTGCCATAACATTTTTGAGAGATATCTTATATTCTAAAATCTGTATTTATTTATTCATGTACCTACTTAATTGTTTTTATTACTTTTCGTTTTCTTATGTGTGTTTTCATACGAATAGCTTCATTTAGTTTTTTTCATTTTAAAATACATTCTTGCTCTGAAGAAAAGGGTTTTTTCGCCGCAAGAAATGTACTGTTCTCCGCCAGGGACAGCTCCAGCAGCTCCAGCCCACTGCCAGCAGTGCCAGCGAATCGCTCTCCACTTACGTCACGGTACCATGCGCAATAGCATATATTTCTTTCTTTGTATCATGAAAAATATACAGTGAGCTCGAAAAGTTTGGAATAAATTCAATTAATCGTTATTGAAGGATTTTCACAGGAAATCCTCGGACACGTCAACTTTATTTTATAAAATGTCACTTTTTTCAGCCATCGATTTTTTTTTTGTTTTGTTCGTTTTTGAGCTATGACGTCATCGACAATTTTTTTAAATGACAACCCATATTTTTTTTCACGGATTTCGATTGAGCACATTTTTCTGAGTGCGAATATGTCAAAAACATAGTACCTTTAACATTAAAGTGTTCGAGATATTCGGTTGCAAAGTTTTAAGAATGAATTATACAAGCGATGACCAAATGCTAATCATTTATCAAGAAAGCGCAGGAAAAACAACAGTTTTGACAGTTGTCACAATTTTGAAGTTTTTCCTCGCAAGTTTGTGTTTTAATCAGTTGAATAATATAATTAAGTAAGTTGATTAATCATTATTCCATCATAATTCATTTTATTTAAAAATGGTCCGTCGTTTGAGTGAAAGGGAAAGAATCGAAATTTTGATGATGATCGGTTACGGGGACAGAGCTCGCACACAAGTAGAAGTTTGCCGTTTATTTAACAACAAATATCCAAACAGAGAACCAATTACACAGTCCACCGTTAGCAAAATAGAACAAAAGTTTTTAGAAGTGGGTCATACGAGAGATCGCCCTAGAACGGGTCGTCCACCAGTGCAACAAGATGTTAAATTGAATGTTCTACTAGAGCTTCAAGAAAATCCCCATTTACCCACCCGCCAAGTGGCGGCAAACAACGGAATAGTTCAAAGCTCCGTCTTGAAATATTTGAAATTGAACAAATGGCATCCGTATAAAGTGGTTTTGGTCCAAGAGTTAAACGAAGATGATCCTGACCGTAGGTTACAGTTTTGCCAAACCATGTTGCAACGCCTGATTGATGACGACGGATTTTTACGCAATATTGTTTTTTCTGATGAGGCTACCTTTTATCTCGACGGCACAGTTAACCGGCAAAACTGTAGATATTGGTCTCCTGAAAATCCACACTGGAAAATGGAAACTCGTAGTCAGTTTCCACAAAAAGTTAACGTTTGGGCTGGTATTGTAGGTAATCGTATTTTGGGCCCATTTTTCTTTGAAGGCGTATTAACAGGTGAAATATATTTAGAATTTTTAAGAGACGACTTAGTCCCTGCACTTGCGGTACTTTACCCAAATGACGTAGATCCAGATCTGCCCCATCACACGATATGGTACCAACAAGACGGTGCACCACCCCATTTTGCAGTGATCGTTCGCGATTATTTAAACCATGTATTTCCTAACCATTGGATTGGTCGCAGGGGAACTATCGAATGGCCCCCTAGATCTCCAGATCTCACTCCCCTAGACTACTTTTTATGGGGCTATTTAAAGAGCAAAGTCTATTTCAATAGACCAAATACCATCGAAGAATTAAAGGACAGAATTCGCAATGAAATTCGAACCATTCAACCCGATACTGTTGGTAAGGTTCTGCAGGAGTTTCAGTGGCGGATGGGATATTGCCAGGAAGTGAATGGAGGTCACTTTGAAAATTTACTCTGATTTTATTTTTTACTTTAATTATTTATCATTTATTTGTTAAAATATTTTTTTATTTGTTTAAATTGTTGTTAAAAAATTAAACAGATTACTCCCAAATCTTTCAAAATGTTCGATAAGCTACCAAAATAAATAATATTACTCCTTAATCTTTTAAAATGTAATAAGCTATAAGCTATTAGAATCAATAAGCTATTAAAAATCTTGACCCGCCCGATAGCTTATGCATGGTGCCATGGTACATTTTATAAACTTTGCAACCGAATATCTCGAAAACTTTAATGTTAAAGGTACTATGTTTTTGACATATTCGCACTCAGAAAAATGTGCTCTATCGAAATCCGTGAAAAAAAATATGGGTTGTCATTTAAAAAAATTGTCGATGACGTCATAGCTCAAAAACGAACAAAACAAAAAAAAATCGATGGCTGAAAAAAGTGACATTTTATAAAATAAGGTTGACGTGTCCGAGGATTTCCTGTGAAAATCCTTCAATAACGATTAATTGAATTTATTCCAAACTTTACGAGCTCAGTGTATGTATTTGTAGCCGCATAATTGAAGAAGATTAGGATAATTGGTTATGAGGATATTAGCGAGGCATATATAGAGTACGACAAAACTGTCGTACTCTTAATTTTTGTATTAACTTTTTTTTTTTGTAAAGTCAAAAGCCGCCGAGATATGCAGTAAAAACGATTTTCCCATTCTTTTAATTGATCGTCCCCCTCTCCTTGACCCCGACTGCACAAACCATGCCAAAATGATGGGGGTACCCGACTTGATAGATTGGGCAGAAAAATATTTGAATTTAATTTGTCTCTTCGAAATCCAGATCCTCTCCACTATCTACATATAACAATAAAAAAGGCACCTTCTATATTATGGTTTCTTTTTTAATTAAGTATGAAATGAAAAAACTTGTTGTCACGTAATGTGTTTGCCCAAAAAGTCTTTGCCGCGGCAATCCATCTGTTTTTGGGCGTTTTCTGTATACATGTATATTGTATAGTTCTATACTTATCTATCTGCATAACATAAATATGTACTTACATATTTATTTATTTTATTTTATTTTATTGGAATTTAATCTCAAAAAAGGACATCTTATATCCTCAGTACCTCGTGTATTATGCAAATGAACAGTTCTTTGTTTTGTATATAGGTCAAGGTTTTTCTTGGTATATAGAACACAATTTAATATATACAATGAGGGTAATGTTAATAATTGTAAATCTACAAATTTTTGTCTTACATCATCTTGGTATCCCAAATTAGTGATGATACGAAGTACTTTTCTCTGTAATCCAAATAATGTATTTACATGCGGTGAATGAACCCAGCATATGAGGCCATAGGACACATGAGCTACAAACAAAGCATGATAAGCTGTTAATAATGTATTTTTACTAACTAAATTTACTAATGTTCTAATAACATATATATTTTTTGACAATTTGGATGCCAGATTATCAACATGACAAACAAAGTCAGATTATCAACATGAGTTTAGGGTATATGTGTAGGTATACCTAAAAAAACATACATGCATACATAGAATAATATTCTTGCTTTAATACATACTCGAATATAATTGCTGTTAGCTGTTGGCTGTTGGTAAATCATTACTATTAGATACAGCTCATTTATATTATTATATTTATATATTAAGCCGTATTTATAAAAAGAAATCTTACCTTTTGCTTTCAAAAAATACAGCAATTCCTTTAAGGTATATGCATAAAAAAAGTCAAGGAAGAGATTTTCCTTCTAGGGGTATGCTTTAAAGTAAAAGTTTTACGTGTTTCGTATTTATAAAAAGAAGCATTTGCTCATAAACTAATGGATCTGCTTCTAAAAAAAAGGAATCTATGTTCACAACAACTTTTCTCAATCTTTTCAGTAGTTGCCCAGCCATCACACAGCTTCCAACGTAATTTGTGTATTTTTGGGAGTGTTTTCATATGTTAAAATCTATCTGAAAGGACTTGCATAAGTGATCTTTGATTGTTTGGTCCCAGTGTTCTGTTTGTTATGGCTAATATGGTGCATTTACTTACTACAAACTAAGGCTAAGAAAAATACTACAAACTAAGGCGTACGCCACGTGAATCAAATTTCAAAACTTTATTCAGATTTGAGGAGGTGAATGTGGTGTGGTTGGCGGACCACTTTCTTGGCGCGGATCCCGAAATTCGTGGAGCATCGCTGTCACCTGTGCAGAAAATGAAAGTATTTCTGCGTTATTGTGCGAACCCTGGATTCCATAGCGGAACCCGCTGAAGAATTGGGATGTACGTAGCCACAGTGTCTAAAATATTTCGTAAGGTGCTTGAGCGGATTGTACAACATTTTGGCGAATGGACTCGGGTTCCAAACACAGAAAATCAAATCATTCAAGCTAAAGAGAAGTGGTTGACCAGGTTCCATTTTCCAACAGCTATTGGGGTTGTTGACTGCACGAACGTATTGAAAAGCCAAGCCAGGCCAATTTACTAAGTTTACTAAGAACCCACAAAGATATAGTTAAAATAAAAATAAACTTACATGTTCAACGAGTTCGATCTCCCACGACATCATACCTTTTCGAAGGAACTTTGTTGGATGACTCGTCCAATTTCTGTATCTTGGTGGAGAAATATTGTTGTTGGAGACGAACAACTCTCAGTTGCTCAACTAAAACTAATCGTTGAAGCTGGGTTGTCGTTAACTGCCTCGTCTCATCAGACTCTTCTGGTTTTCCACTAGCACATGTAGGCTGCGGAGGTTTTTTTTTTTGAGCAACCTCTTTAACTGATATGTAAGATCGCTTTTCGTTTGCTACCATCTCAGACACAGTCATCTGGTGGGCATCACTTTCCGCCATGTCATCCCTTGAAGGAAGGTTGAGTCGGCCCACCAATTGCAAGGGCCCCAAATAAAAATATACAAGTACGTACTAATGGTGTACATGTATTTCTCACCTGGGACCCGACTTAGTATAGGATTTATGTCTGCAACCCCATTTATGTCTGTATGACATTCAACATTACTTTCTCCCAGGCCAGAAGGCGAATGGACTTGTTCCCTGTTTTATTTTTCAATCATGTTTTCATGTTGTTCACTTTTTCCATGAAAGCTTTAACGTCCATGTCTTTACCAAACACGGTAACATATTCCTTAACGAATTCCTTAACGACTTCATCGCTGTAACTTGAGATTTCTCGAGAATCTCCAGAAATACTTCGACTCTCAGCAATAAACATCATCTCAGTAGTGACATCTTCGCTAATTTCCTGTTCACTATCTGTTTCAGATATTTTCAATTTGTTAACTTTCAACACTGCACAAATAATTCAAGGATCATGAACTAAACCTCAATTCACTTGCGACCAGTTATTAAGTATTGAACAAATAAAATAAACCGCTGTCGCAGAACACACACGTGTTGATGTGATGTGTCAAACAAGTTTCAACTGGTTTGTTTGTCAAAATTGCTACCCTCTGTACCTTTTACTTTATTTATTCGAAGCATTTCCTTGCAAGGAAAGGGTAAAGATTATGAATACAAATTATAGAAAAACCTTTTCCTTCTACCTTTTACTTGAAAGTAAATGTTTCATTTTTATAAATATGGACTATTATCTACCTTATTTTAAAATTTAAAGTGATTCATAGTTTTGTAAATCTTCTGGGAGTTGAGTAGGTATCAACTAGGTATTATAAACTAAAATAATTTAATGATGTTATTATGCTGTTTTAGACATGTTAATTAATGTTATTATATCATGTTTTAATAAATCTAACCAGTTTGGTAGTTCTAACTAATTTCATATAGCAAGTTTAATTAAATTTGTATCAGGAACTTAATAAATTGATTATACATACCGTATTCTAAAGCATACATAATTACACAATCATGAGTCGGGACCAATTGTTAGTGAATTTAAATTTAGTTTATATGTAATTTGTGTGGAGATAGTACTGAAAAAACTAGATACAGTCTATATTTAGACTATACTTGCACTATACTTAGACACCATATGAATGAATATGTATGAAAGAAAATATGGCGGAATGACTAAATAAAACAAAACAAAAATCTTCGTGAGTGCTTTAATACACTCAGCCCTAACTCGTAAATGCCAAGACTTAATAACAGCTTCATTTTAACATGTAGCCATTAATTGATAATTACAATAATGTTTAAATTTGTATGGCTTTGTAGAATTTGCTGTATTTATGCATCAGATATTTTTTAAATAGTTTTGTTTTATTTTACCAATTATTTCTAACAACTTTACACAACAATATCTCTCGTTTTCACAATATTTATCGTGTCTTTTTTATGTATAAAACTTAAATGTAGGCCAATGATAACCAGATCCCTATAGCGGCCATTTACTAGCTCTTTCAGACTGATCTCTTTCAGATCAGGTTTCGTCTGTCAAGTACCGGATCTCAGATATCAAATGAGGCTACCAGAGCCAAAACGGCCTAATCCATAAAATATAGCTTTGAGATAACAGTAAAAAGAAACCAAAGGAAGCGGCAAAAGAAATGTCATTTCCATTTTAATTTAAAGAAGAGCTCTAATATTTCTTAATTTTAGCTATTTATAACGACTTTAACAAGTTATATAAATAAAAGAAACCATGGAAAAAATATATATAAGAAAAATAATGTGGGTTAGGCCGATTTGCTTCCCATACCATGTTTAAAAAAATAATAGGCCATAGTCGTCGGTGTCGGTGGCCTAGATGGTAGTACATGCGGAGTGGCACTGGACGACTGCCTACGAGCACTGGTCACCTCGGGTTCGATCCCCGACTTCTGCTTGGGCAACATAGGAGAGCTCGGATGTGTGTCTGCGTTTTTTTTTCACGTGTAACCCCTTTTAGACAGTGTGATTTTGGTAGGGGGTCGTCCAATTTCTGTGGTATGTTTTATGTTTATGTTTATAGTACAGAAACACTTTCTGAATAGTTAAACAAACATTTTATTTATAAAAGTAGAATAATACAGAAAAGTGGTTATAAAAATATAGGACATAACTAATCCGAATCGTCTTCTTCTACTTCAATAAAATCTTCTGACGGATCTATTGTCGTTTTCAAATTTTGATAGAAATCGAGGTACCGTGGTGGAATGTACAATGAAAGTTCCAATAGATTTTTCTTTTTCTTAGCATCTACCGGGTGTCCTTTTGGATATAGCGGCTATATGGATATCCAAAGTTTTAGCTATTGAAGATGTAGTAGCAGTGTTTCGTTTTGCTACATCTACGGTTTGAAAAGGAGCAAACTCACTATTTGAGTACTTAAAATTTATCCTAAGTGGTTCTTCCTTTTTAAAGTTTAGCCATTGTATTTTGAGCCATTCCACTTTACCATCTTCTGTTGATTTCTTTCTATTAGTAATTTGGGCGTGAAGAGTTGAAGTGGAAATAAAATCGTTTCTTGTCATTACAATAACCTTGAAAGGATTATTTTTTTCTGCCAGATTTGATGACATTGCACCAGTGTTCTGGAATGAAAATGTCTTTGTAAAATTTTTTTTGTTTTTCGATAAGACCAAAATCTTGGTCACAAGGCAGATAAGAGTGGCCACTTACTAAAAATTTGTGATCAATTTCTTCTACCGTGAATTCCGTTGAAGTTACAATATAGTTACACAGTAGACCGATTTTGATATTTCGGTTTTGGCCACCGCATTGATCGGAGTACAATATAAGCCTTTTTGAGACAACATAATTTTTTACAAAGTGAAGGATACAAGAGCCTATCTCATTAGGTCCTCTTGAAGCTTTTGATTCGTCCCAGACATACATTAATACTTCATCTGTTCCCAAATTATGGAT
>CAXKVY010013904.1:0-26794 GCA_964058915.1 Tetropium fuscum
CCTGTATAACTCAATATATAGCTGATGCATTTGAATCTTGTCAACAGGTAGATATACGGATTTCTCTAAAGCGTTTGACAGACTGAATCACGTTACTTTACTTAATAAATTACATAACTCTGGTCTATCAAAAAATTTGACATGCTTCTGCAAATCTTACCTCGCAGAGAGAAAACAATTTGTTCACTGTTATGGTCAACAATCTGTTATAATATCGGTCACTTCAGGGGTTCCTCAAGGATCCATATTAGGACCATTACTTCTTAATGTATATATTAATGATATCTTAAATGACATTGAGGCGAATTGCTTACTTTATGCGGACGATATGAAAATATACAGTACCATTACAAGTCCTGATGATTGTAATAAGCTACAATTAGCATTAAACAAAATTAATATTTGGTATTCACGGAACAATCTTCCATTAAATCCTACTAAATGTAATGTCCTTTCCTCTTAGACACGATGTTATCAAATATGATTATTTGATTGATGAAGTAATTCTACAGAGGCCCAATACCATCCGTGACCTTGGCATAATTTTCGATCCCAACCTATCATTTTCAGCCCATGTAAATGATATAGTAGCTAAAAGCTTCAGATCTCTAGGTTTTGTGATACGAAATACTCGTGTGTTTCCAAATTTAAATATTATCAAATTGTTATACTCGGCTCTTGTCAGACCTCGCGCTGAATATGCCTCCATTACGTGGTGTTCCCATTTCAACACTCATATTAACAACTTAGAGAGGATCCAGAGACGCTTTCTAAAATATCTTAGTTACAGGGCAGATAATACTTTTCGCAGGAGGAATTACTCTCGAACATTCATTTGATCTGCGAGAAAATCGCCGCATTATTCATCAGTTAGTTTTCCTCAGAAAACTAATAACAAATGATATTGATTGTGAAAATATACTCGCTCAACTAATTTTTTTTGTTCCTCGTATATCTGCACGAAAATCTGTTACATTTTATCTCCCCACGCCTCGTATCAACGTAATGAAGTTTTCGCCGCTGCAACAAATGTGCCATAATTATAATTCATTACAAAATAAATTTGATTTGTTCAACTGCAATGTGGCTTTGATAAAAAAATGAAAATTGTAAACGGTTTTTACTTAGTATTTCTGTTTGTTAATTTATATTATTATTTATCTGTAGCAAAATGTGTTCATGTTTTTTATGTTATTGTGATATTTTCTTTTTTTTGCTTTATTTGTATTCTTGTACCTATGTATTTTACCCATTCAATAATTGGTGTTTACTGTGGAAAGGTGTATGTTAAATAAATAAATAGATAAATAAATAAATAAAAAAATAAATAAATAAGATGCAAGATCTGTGAATTTTTGACATAATAAACCATTTAACCATACCAAATTATGTTCGTTTTATATTATTTTACTTATATGCTCTTTGTTTTCAGCACCCTCTGATGGTTTTACCCCCTTTTCTTGTAAATTTGTATTTACAATAAAGATTTATTATTATTATTCTTATACACCTGCCGATACATACTCCTGTAAATATAATCCTGCTACATCCTGCAGGATTCAGATCAAATAACCAATAAGTAAGATTATATAATATGTCAAAAGTACCTACCATATTTGGATGCCTTCTAACTGATAGTCGTCTAATACACTGAGAAATATATCTCCAGGATAAGGATAAACACCCTCAAACATATATTTGCTCTTTATTTCTTCCTTAATTGCTTAATAACAGGTACATTACTGTGGCGTCTGAAAGTTTCCTAAGAAGTGTACATCTGCTGCAATTCCCATCAACGCATCAAATGGCTTCTTAAAAATCCCGCTACAAACATGATATTTTATTCAGCCGACTGCTTAGAGTTTTCTAGAAATATCAAAATAACAGTGATTTGAGGTGGAGAGCAATTTAGATAAATATAGGTACCTATACCCTGTAAAATCTGTAAGGAAAAATTCACGTAACTCTGTCTCAGTTTATTAAAGATACAAATAGCACATAATACACTAAGTTCCGATAGTGATATAAGTAGTTAGAATAGTTACCTACGTTTAAACTAACTGACGCAGAATATTTATTGCTATTTTAACTGTGCGATATAAGGCTGGGATTATATATGTTCGGTTACATAAATTTCTAATGGTCCATTACTTGATGAGGCATATATTTTTTTAAACTATAAAAGTAATAGAGGTATGTATGCAATGGATAAATTATGCAGGCACTCATATACCTGGCGTTCAATAATGTGGTTGTGCCCCGTGGTATTTTATTTTATCATAATTAGAACAGCGAAATCGAGGGAAAATTATGAAGTTTTTTTTGACGTAGAGCCAGACGACAAGTTATTTGTAATTTGAAGTAGGTTATTTGGAAGTTAGAATTGATGTTTACATTTTTTGAAGGTACAGGACTTTTTTATATCGAAAAAATTAAGAAATTCGCAGATTTTTAAAAAACGCTTTGAGTACTGTGTCTTCTCCTGTTTTTGTTCTTCGCCTTTCCCTTTTCTTGTTTCTCAGAGATTCGGTATTCCTAAACTTTGCATAAATGTTTTTAAAACTATTTTTGGAAGGAGGTAGCCATTCTCGAAATAACCTAACATACTCCCTCCGAGCAAGAGACTTATTCTTGTTGCACTGAATATAAATTTCAACTAACTCTTTTCGCTCTTCCAATGAATATACCATTTTCAAAATAACTTGCTTCTTTACGAACACTACGTATTTTTTACGCTAATATCTAAGAGAGTGAATTACTATCTCACAAAAAACTGGATGACATCTGTCAACAAATAAACAATGCAAATATGCATTGTTTCCAGAGGTATCTTGATGTTCTTATTTTATAATTGACACCCGTAATGTGATAAGTTTTTAGTAAAATCTCACGAACAGGTGGAGTGATTATATAACAATTACACATTTTTGGATTCAGAAAATTAAGGACATTATTTTGGTCTAAAAATATACGGGGTGTTCCATTTAAAAAAATCATGTTTTATTTTCCACCCTGTATATCTTACGAGATTTTTAATATCCGTGCTCAGATTATAAAAATTTATCAAAAACCGTGTCTATTCCTTTTTTGAATGAGTTAAATCGGCAAAGGATAAGTGAGATAAGGGGGGTGTCAATCTTAAGAGACTTACCCGGTACATTTTTGTAAATTACTGGTAACAATGGTAACATTACATTTTGCAAGAGTGTTCTCAGGTAGAATTCGGCACCTAAGTTATTTTTATAAGGTTAGGCAGGCAACAATTGCATAAAATATTGCCTGTCAGAAGCTTAGGATATGTTTACATTCTGCATATTCATCTAGCATAGCGTTCTAGCACAAACTAAACGGTATTATTATCAAGTAATATTAGCGCGCAATGCAGCAATATATGCAATATATGCAGCGAAAAAATTCAACAGATTCATAGTATAAAATCGCATCCCTACATATCTTAAATCTAATCTATCGCTATATAAGACTCTGGAAAATAAAGCAATTATTTAGTTAAAAATTCACAGTTTTTATTAAGTATAGTTCTTTACACAAAATACCATTTAGAATTAGCTGAAATATTACAAGTGTTATTTACAACGTATTATTTAAACTTTCCGGTCAACTAAAATATGATAATGTACAACAAACACATACTTTTATAAAATTCTCATAATCGACTAGACAAGTAGTTATATTAATGGTTATACAAATTCAGACGATGGTATACAAATTTCCCGACCGTAGAGGCCGAAAGACCCCCCGATAATAGATAATTATGTATCCTAACATCTGATACATTGATAGACGTCCACTGTTAATGTAAATCTAACACTGTCATAGCAGTGTGATGTACGATGTGTCTTTGTAAAGAGAATTTTGAATGTTCTGAATGCCAAAAGGATGTGGCACGTGCGCGAGATCATTTGTACAGTGCCAGACATTAATCATTACAGTTTTTTTATATTTAGTATTTTATTCACATATAAACTATTTATGCAGCATATATTATCATATATCATATATAATATAAGATAATATAAACTGATCAACAAAATTAACGTTACACTGTTAAATTTGCCCTAATTTTGGAACTGAGTACATGATTATTGCCAGCGATTCAGTTTCTGTTTTAGACGGGGAAAATGAGTGAAAAAAGCTATCACTTTTTATGACACGTAGGTGGATACCTCGGGTTTTTTTGCATTCGATTCTAAAAACAATTTAGAAAAAAGTTCGGGGGATAACTAAGGGGGCTTGTCAAGAAATGCATCAAAAACTGCATCAAATTTGCAGCAACATTTTACTTCATAAATAAACTTTTTTAAAAGGGTGCAAAGTTGTTCATTTTATCTTTAACTGCTGTGTTTTTTTTAAACCAAAACTTGTGTTTTGTAAGTTTTATGTGCTTTACTAGTTTTTTAAGCATTATAACTATTCGTTTTATCGAGGAAAAACCTAACGTAATAGCTTACTGAGTGAAAAATCTCATTTTTACCAAGGAACAAGTTAGTATGAGTACTTACTATTTGTTAATAGTTAGTTTTACTTAATAGACATTGGTAAAACCTACCAAAATAGGTACAGTTTTACGTTTTTTGAGATGAAATAAAGAATGATTAGTATTTTTCAACTCAAATAAATCTAACAATTTTGCGATACAAATTATGAAAAAATATGGGTCGTAAAGGACGTCTAACGCTTTCATATACTTGATGCTAATCAAAAACCTAGTAAAGTACTTAACTAGGCTTTTCCTTTTCACGGGAGAGGTGGGTCAACTGAAATCGGAAGGGGCTCGTAGATATACACGTAAATACACGAAATAGACAAATAAGTAAAAGTCTAAAGCTCGTGTTGTACATCACAGCAAATCTTCGCATTATCCGACATGTTTCCGGACGCAGTAAACCGATTTGAACTGTCATATTGGACAAGGGAACGCAGCCGGATCCCGTAATCTCGTTTGGGTTTCCACGCATTCCCAGCACCTGTCTGTGACAATGTACATTGAGTTAGTTTCATGGCGGTTATACGTTCTGTCACTTGGCAAAACTTTTCTCATGTAAACTTTTCACTCTCATCTCGCCCTTGCTGCGATTGACGGGGCGACGCGACGGGTCGAGAACGTATGCGGTTAAATTCAAGTAGCTGTCTTTCCGGTAGATTTAAAAGTATAGGGCTGTCAGGACCTCCTCCGCAAACTACCATCTGAATACAACACACTGGCAGGATTCAGAAGTGGATTGTGGAATTTTAGAACTCACCTTATCTACTGAATAAAATCCCGAGAAGCCGAATAATAGTGACAAGAATGAAATAAACGTGAATTCTTCGTGTTCGTGTTCAGGCTATTATCTGGCGCATTATTATCTTATGAAACGCAGTTAGGGGACAGTCACCATGAATGGGACATAATGTAAGAATTCGAGATCTTAAGTTTAAAAAATATACATGTACTTTAATTTATAAGATTTAATTGATTGATTTCATTGATAAGGTCAAGAATATCCAATTGCAAGAGGGTGAAATTTTGATTTCCTTTGATGTTTGTTCATTATTTCCGAGTGTACCAATTCCACAGACCTTAGACTATCTTGAGGATTTACGCGAATTAAACAACTATAGAAAAGAAGTAATAGAAGAATATGTAAACCTTACAAAACTTTGTATGAAACAAAATTGCTTCCATTTCAATGACAAGTTGTATGAACAACATGAAGGAACCGCAATGGGTAACTGTTTATCGCCTTTCATTGCTGATGTGTTCATGAGTCGCTTTGAAACTGAAGCAAAAGAAGAATTCGAGTATTTTCCTAGGATTTGGCTGAGGTATGTGGATGACATTTTTGCCGTGTTTGAGACTAAAATTGCAGATGTAGAAAACTTCATTTCCAAATTAAATAGTCGTTTCACTTCTGTAAAGTTTACATATGAACTAGAAAATAATGGAAAACTTCCATTTTTAGATGTATTAGTAATTAAAAATAGTGACAATAGGTTAGAATTTGATATATATAGAAAAGATACCAGTACGATCAGATATATCCCTAATGACTCTCACCACTGCTATCAACAGAAAATGGCAAGTTTTAATTTTCTTGTCCATCGTTTACTAAGTTTCCCTCTCAGTAATGAGAGGTTTAAAAAAGCAAAAGTATTAATTAAAGATATAGCTGTGGGTAATGGTTATCCTATAGAGATATAGTTGAAAAACTAATTAGGAAGCGTAAATTTAAGGACACACTTCGTAATTCTACGACCTTTCAAGAGGATATAGTGACTCCAAAATATGTATCATCCCGTACGAACCCCGGTTTAATCGTGGTATGAAGATTCTAAATGAAGTCTAAATGAAGTCTAAATGAAGTCTAAATGAAGATTCTGCAGATGTGATAGTGACAGTAGTGATAGTGACAGTGAATAAATTTATTTTCCAACCTATTAGTGTTTATATTTGTTTATATTTTCATACCTACATTGTGTACAGTGTCTTATCTGTCTTGTTTTATTTTTACTTTATAAGATATTGTCACAATTATAACTAAATATAAAAATAAACATATTTTGGCAACAAATTAGAAAACACACTGTATAGTAAATTAATGCATAATAATTATAAATTTTGCAAAGTCAAATAAGTTCCATGTTAATAATGAATAAATTCCGGATGCTATAAAGGATGTAAGATATCTTATATCAATTATTGGCATCACAGTTTATTTGCTGAGTAAAGATATTTCGAATGGAACTTTAAAGGAAGTAGAAAACATTGAACTTATTGAATAGTGAATCTGCTAGACTTGCTTTTATCCCCGGGTGACAAGAAAATAGGAAATGGAAGGTCTTTGGGGGGAGATAGCAAGCTGGGAAGAGGTGGTGGGTTTGCAGAATTGTGATAGACCAGTTGACACGTCTCCTGAAGCCATGGGGGTAGATTTAGTTAATTTGTTAAATAGTGATAGGTGTTCCTCAAAGGTGTCACAGCAATAGTATGAATAAATAAATAAGTTAGTTGTAGTGAGAGAATGTGGTTTTATTAAAACTAACCCTAGCCCAAAAGGTTACGAGAATCGTAACAATATTTTCTTTAAGTTGTTAATTCGAATTTATTAAAAATAATTTTATATATTTATTATTTTTATATTTTTTGAATCCCATGGATCCTTTCAACCCACGTAATTTATAAGCAAAGTATATTAATTAATATTATTTATTTTACTTAACTGAAGAATACGATTTAATTTAATTTTTTGCACTTATGTGTACTATGCTTATAAACTTAACACTAAATCCACACCATACCCTTCCCTTCCTGGCAAGGAATATGCTCATATCTCAACGTGGTCCTTGCTGCGCAATAATAATTTGTTTAAAAATTATTATTGCCTAAACTAAGCACATACCTAATCAATCACCGGCCAAGTGTAATATAATAAATATAAGATGTTACATGAAAGCTAAATACGGTCCTGGGTAAGCATGCGTGACTTGTTTCTAGGGATTGGCGGCTCCTTTTATCGTATCGATTAATGAGGGTTTTTTGCTCGGGTTTTTATGTCTCATATTTCGATGTTACAAACATGTGTAACATAGTACATTCTGAAATTTTAAATACTAAACTTCAAATATATATAGTATATTATACTGACATACAAAAAGCCTACAATCAAATAGATCGTTATATCTTATTATCAAAACTTAAATCCATCGGCCTTTCTAATAGTTTATTTACATTATTTAAATCTCATTTACGTGACAGAATGCAATTTGTTAAATATGGTAGTTTTACATCGAACACGTATATAGCCAGATCAGGAGATCAGTAAGGATCCAACTTTGGACCGCTTTTATTTCTAATATTTATTAATGAAATCATTAGTAATATGATCTCATAAATTGTTGTTCACGGAGGATTTAAATTTGAAAATGTTTCCCAATATTACATCTGAATTGCATTGTTTATCTTCGCAGAATGATGTTAAAAACATAAGTCAACAATTAAAAACCTTAAAAATATCAAGTCAACTTCAATATTTTTTAAATTTGTAATGTATCAATATACAAAATAGTATCATATACGAGGAAAGGAGAACTACTACTTTTAATTATATAATTAATAATATTATTATTGAACGCTTTTCATCTTCTAAAGATTTAAGGATATTGATTGAATCTAAACTTAATTTTATTAAAACATATCTGGACTTGTTTCCCTCCGCTTCTAAATAGCTAGAATTTCTTATTAAAAATTTGAGCGAATTTGGTCTCCATTTATACCATTCATTTATGTATCAAAATTCTATGGAATCTGTGTAGCGAAAATTTTTGTTGCACAGAAAAGTTTTGTTGAAAAGTTTTTTTTAACTCTTTTTAAATACATGCTGTTTATCCTGAGCGTGGTAACGATAATGCTAGGTATATTACGTCATGCATTTCAGTTGCAATCATTATTAGCCAGAAGAAAATGTTCAGCGAATTGATTTATTTGTAATTTAATAAATTGCAAGATATGTTGTCATGTACTCTTAATATTTAATGCCTGCATTTTGTTTAATTCGATTTCACTTTTATGCGACATATATATTTTGATAGTTTACAAGTAGGCCAGTCATCTTAAACAAACACACAAATAACAAAGTTCGCAAAAAATCCGACAAATCTGATTGTTTGATATGTTGTTAGGATTCATATCAGCTGCATAAAACCAAGTTTGTAGCTTCGAAACACTTGTTCTCTCTGCATGGTGGTGGAAAAACTATATTATTGCACTTTTAAAAAATTTTATTCGTACCAAAAAAAATAATTTACCTTTTTTCAATCCGATATTTCCTTCATTTAGATATTAAGTGCAGTTTTGTACGACCAATAGGTATTGAGATACAGGACTTCAAAAACTTGATATTTTTATTTACAGTGAAACCTCAACTATATAATCCATATTACAAATAAAATCACAAGGTATATAAGTAATCCAAAAAAGTCTCCAAATAAAGAAATCGGATTGAAAAAAGCTGAGATATTTTTTTTACGTAGGATCCATTATTTATTAGTTATAACCTAAAAACTAAAAAAAGTCCAAAAATATCTAGTGGAACGAATATCTTGAACCGGAAATACAGCCGTTTTAAGGTTTTTGTATTTTAGGGGGGGGGGCAAGAAAAAGGGAGTGAGCAATGAGGGTGTTGCGGGGAAGGGGGTGGGATTGAGAGGCTAATTTTTTTTTCACTTCTATGGACTACAGTTCATTCAATATGTATGTATAGTTAACTGACCCCATATAAGATGCCGCGCAGTTGCCACATGTAATTCTCAATTTTCTCAGTATTCAATTAAAATATCAAATTCAACAATACTATATTAAAGTTGTATATATTATTTATGAATGTTAATAAATAATAATTGTGCACACAATAATATATTATAGGCCAAGATGTTACGTTTTTACATTTATTTTCGTCTACTTTAAATATGACAATTACGTAAACATCTATTTTTATAGTTAAAAGCGGCAACGCCTTTTTAAATTATTGGAATCGTATCTCTCGGATCAGGATCGCATTCTCGGATCGAATAGGATCAGGTTCGCATATCTTACAGTGGCGTGTTCGCGGGAATTGCTAATATATTATTTATATACCTACCTATGTAGGTATACATCGCTACGAGAGTTAAAGAATATGGCGGTTAGCAAACATGTTTGTTCGTTCTGTATGAAACCTGAAAAACGTAGATTTCCACCTCGCTTTATTTACGAGATAGGATAGGCATGTTAAAAAAATTTAAGGAAAATATTATTTGACGGCAAAAATGGATAGTTTGTGTTAGAGCAGAGCCGACTTTAACAAAAAAAAAAGTTGACTTATGGGCTGCTCGAAGTAGGTACTGACGTGTACTGAGGTAGATAGGTACCTATTACATCCTCCACTTAAGACATTTTTCAAATAATTTTATCCAAAAAATATTCCAGTGCTTGAGGCCGCTAGGTTATAAATGCTAAATACAACGATATAAATTAGGTTTTTAATTGGGATTTACAAAACTGAAAACGCTGGTTTATTACCTAGCCACAAAAGAAAGGAAAATTTTCAATGACTGTAAAATACCTCAAGGTCAGTTTCTAATTTTGATTGGCTGCAAAAAGTGTGTGTATTGGAAATCGCTTTGCGATGAGAAGCTGGTAGGTAGGTATGTATTGCATTTGTAATGATTTTTAAAAATGTATTGAATTTAGTCTCGGTTTAGTTATGTAGGTACCTATTAACAAACAAGCTCTGTTCTTTGTCAAAGCTTGTCTGTTAATAATCTTTGTCTTTGTTGAGTGTTAACGATTTGGTAGATTAGGTAGGTACCTACTTACACAATAAATATGATTGTATTTCAATCGCAAGTATATTTATTTTATTTTTCCGTTTTAAAGTTTATTTTTCTCGACTACTTAGCTGTTTTGTACATATTTACTTTTGTTACTTGTGGGAAATATGGCTACTGGCGAACCACTCACTAAAAAATGGTAACGCGCTGAAAGCAATACTTCATGAGTGGTGTGGAAACTTGCATTCAATATCAGCTGTGGTTTTGAAAATGCATATAAAAACCTTCTACTTTCACCCCCCTAAGAAAAAGAAATGTCTACGTCAATGAAAAACATTGTGTAGGTCAGGGTTACCGGTCGTTCATTAAGGACGTCAGGGCGTTGAATCTAGGTTAAAGCCCTCTAGAAGGGCGAGGAGACGTCCTATGCCCTTCAGCCAGGGCTCATTCTCAAGATAAAGGTTTCCCCTATTAATTAAAATATCAAGTATAAGCGCTAATATAATTAAAAGATCGCTGAAGGGCGTAGGTCGTCTCCTCGCCCTTCTACAGGTCTTTAACCTAGATTTGACGCCCTGTTTTAAGTAAAGTTTGCCCAACTTTTTCAATATGCTATGCGCCCCTCCCCCCTCATTCCCTTAACAAAAAAAAACAAAAAATTAACGTTTTTATTTTTACCCACCACGATCATGTTTTTGAGTTTTTTTTCAAGCTGTCCCCGATTCATTATAAAAATCAAAAAAAAAATCATTTTTTTTAAATCGGTTCATCAGGATATACACCCGTATAACCCTTTTCCACCCTCTCCCCTCCCAACCCTTGCATAATTGAGAAATCTCGAAAAAATTTCGGCCTGGGCTTCCGATAACCATTACTACAAGAGAAAAAAATCAGCTTCCCAATCCCACCCCCTTTCAGACAACACCCCCATTGCTCACACCCTTTTTCTTGTCCCCCCTAAAAAACAAAAACATTAAAACGGCTGTATCTCCGGTTCTAATAGACCGATTTTGACGAGTCAAAAACCAGATTACGCGTATCGAGGAGACCTACTTTTTTTGTTGACATTTTTCTATCCGTCTCCTCGATTAGGCGTAATCTCAAAAAAACCTGTTCGTACAATATTTGAAGGGCTGCGCGCGCCCCCTGGTGGATCACAATTACCGGAAAAACCAACAGTTACCAGGGGGTAGGGGAAACATTATTACCAAGTTGGAATTTTTTTTTCAATAAAGTCATTTCCGATTGCAAACCTAGACCCGTTCCACTAACCGTGGTTTTTTCCCCACCACGCAGAGAGTACAAGTGTTTCGAAGCTGCAAAGTTGCTGGTTTTATGAAGCTGTAAAGAATCTCAACACCATAAAAAATCAGAATTACCGGATTTTTTGCGACCTAGAGTGTCTTTAATGACTGACATAAAGGGATTCACACCTATGCTAACTGGGTCCTGTGAAGATTTTAATATATTTTTACAATTATTTATATTGAATTATCCCCTTTACTTTAATTACGAATTAGCACGTAGATATTACGTCGTCAAAGCACTATTATTTAACATGAAAAAGTACCCAGTCAAAGCACTCAAATTTCCACTTGTAACATGCTAGTCCTTGTGCCCTTTCGGGTGAGTTTCGGGTCGGAGTCCTTATAGGTGTTTAGCCGGTGGATTTCAAAGTCCGTCCTCGACTGTGACCTGGATGCCAGCACAGAGTTGTCCTTGTCGGTTTTGTGGCAGAACGTACCGCCGTACTTGTAGTAATGCCGGTCGTCGCGTTCCCTCTGGCAGCAGGAGTCGAAGGCCCTTCTGAACTCCTTCCGGAACTTTCCTGATGGAAGAAAATGTCAGTGTTTAGTTTATAAATCAGCGTAGGCTATTACCTAGTTTCAATAGACTCCAAAGCTGTTTTCGGCGATTTCTTCGGACGGGATACAATGCATTTTTTATATGTTATAAATAAATATAGCTACACTGCCGTCGTAAGAAAGGGCGCCGTATCTACAATTTTCAGGATTCTCAGTTTTATACGGTTCTTATACAAACTGATGCTTTACCTACAAAAATTCATTCTTGTAGGTAAAAACTGCGTATCTACGTTCCAAAATATATTAAATGCACATACGATTTCTTAATTATGACGTATTTCGTGAAGTTTTATCTTTATAAAACCTTAGGTAACAAATGTATCTAATAAAACGGTATATCTTGCTTACGCGTACGCAAGATGGGGTATTTACCCCACTAAGAAAACCGTAAGTAACACTACAATGTATCCATTTAATTACCTTCGTAAATATTAATAATAGATCTGCAATAAAATTCTGTTTTCAACTGAAAATGATAGATCTATGGATATTATAAAGTAAAAACAATAACGGTTATTTACTTTCTGCGTTATTCGTAATAGCAATAACCCCAACGCAGCGAGGCTAGGAAAATGCTCCCACGAGCGAGACTAGGCGGATAACATCACATGCCAGCTGTATGCGTCAGACTTCGGACTGGATGTTATAATAAGGTTAGGTCAAAGACAATATTGTCTCTACACACTAACAAAGGTTGTCTCTGGTTAGTGACTATTATGAGCTAGGGCGGGCCGGTTATTTGTGCCGATAGTTATTATGCCGACTAGCTTTCACCACTGGATTGGGGCTGGTTGAAGTCGGTATTTGACGCGAGAAAATCGGATATCATAATCACGTCTATGTTCGGCAAATTATGTGAATCTCCTTTCTGGAAACCCTCCTCCATATTTGACAACAAGCAATAAACAAACTATATTATTTGACGTTCTAAATAATAAAGGCACTACTAGATAATACTGTGAATAATATGCAGACTTCGTTCTAACGAGAACGTCACGGAATAAACCTAACGCTGTACAGCTATAGTACGAAGTACGGTTGATCTATCGCGCCTGTAGACCTAGCAAGCATGTGACGTCGAACCAATGACGACGCGTTTATCCGATTCAAATAAAGCAAGCACTTTCTACGGACGCTCTTGTGGTTCGGATTGACTTTTTTCAGGCACAGTTCTACTATTGCTATTATTAGGTCAAAAGCTTCATTCCTCACTACTTTTAATGTACATTATGTTTTTTGTGGACACACCTATTATAATCTGAACGAGTGCTAAGTGTGTTCTAGTGTAACTACCAGAATTTTATTAGATTGGGATTCCATAATAAGGTGTTATCTTGATATCCTATAAAAATATTCTGTCTGGTATTAATTTGAAATACCGTAAGTGCATCATTTTTCAACGCAAAACTCGCTTTTTTATTTAAAAGTATTCACATTGAATTTTTCACACCGAAAAGCCCTAAAAACGTATACTCCAATCATGTTATTCATCATAAAATAAAATTATAAGAAAAAATGCGTTATCTAATTTTACGCCCAATGGTTTTTTTGCAGATACGGCACTCTTTCTTACGACGGCAGTACACTCACCGGCAAAATAATCGATCCACTCAAAATATTTATGCTTATCAATAATTTTGTTAATTTAAGTCCGATTTGATTATTTTTTTTTCATCTAGTAGCTAAGTTCATAAAGGATCTCACAGAGAATTTAAATTGAATTGGCCTCCTCGAAGCCCAGATCTAAACCCAATTGAACATGTTTGGGATCGTGTATCAGCACTTGCAAATTTACAGCAGCTTAGTGAAGTTTTAATTGAAGAATGGTAGCAAATCGACCAGGGTTACATTCAAAACCTAATTGAGGGCATGCCAAGACGAACTGCAGCAGTTATTCGTGCAAGTGGGGAAAACACCGTACTAAGTTGATTAGGTTTATTTTCAGATCGTTTTCGTTATGGTTAAATTTTTAAAATTGTTATAGAAATAAATGTAAAATGTAATGTTTTTCTAAAACCCTTGCATCTTTAACAAAAAAAAGTTATTGCAACAAATAAAGAAAGAAAATGTAAGGAATAGATGCAGCTTGATAACAAAATGAGAAATTATAAGGTAACATGTTGGCCACTCCATATTATATTGCTTTAAAGTTAGAGTAAGAAGGCACTTTTTGTGTCACCCTGTATAATATATACATTTGTCTAGATTTTTTATAATTTAAATCCTCTGTGAGATTGTCTATAAATTTAGTTACTAGATAAAAAAAATTAATCAAATTGGACTTAAATTAACAAAGTTATTGATAAGCAAACTTCATCAATATTTTGAGTGGACCGATTATTTTGCCGCTGAGTGTATTATTGAAACAATGGACTTTGTAAGTGTATAATGTAAACATTTAAGTATATTAGTATAGCTAGTGGAGTAAAATTGGCCAAATCGTGCATTCAAGTGTCCATAACTAAACTGATCCTGAGCGAATAAAAAAAAGTAAAATGCTTTGAACAACTTAAGTAAGAACAACGTTGTGATCTTGCTAATGCTAATTACATATACACTGACGGACATAAAAAGTGGCGCACCTAGATTTTGTCCCAAATTTGATGTTCGATAACTTTTAAACAAGCCTATCGAATTTGATTTTTTTTTATTTGAAAGGGCGATTCTTGCGGATGACTATTTTGTAATTGGCTTTCCATAAAAAATGTATTTTTTAACATGTACAGCCTTTAAAAACCGATTATGATTTTGACACGAAATTTGAATGTCACCGTGGAGTTAAATTTTATTCGTATTGAATTCTTATGTTGATCACGGTGTGTACCATTCTTTTTCCAATCTCTAGCCCCTTCAGCAACGAAGATGCGATATTTTAGATGAAACGGTGTTATTAAGTTTGATGTTCAACAATATATATATATATATATATATATATATATATATATATATATATATATATATATATATATATATATATATATATATATATATATATATGTGTATATATATATATATATATATATATATATATATATATATATATATATATATATATATATATATATATATATATATATATGTGTATATATATATATATATATATATATATATATATATATATATATATATATATATATATATATATATATATATATATATGGTAAATGGTAAATATCTCCGAAACCTGAGGGCTTAGCCTATATGGTGCGAAACATGTTTTTGATTCAAAAGTTTGCGCTCTCTCCGAATTTCAAAAAATATATAGGGTGTTCCATTTAAAATAATAAAGTTAGTTGCTGTCCAGGAGATAAGGAACATCCTGTACATTCACCGATATTTTTAAAAAACGCCAAAAAAGGTTATCAACAAGCTGGGATAACACAATTTATTCTACAATCTCAAAGCAAATACGCACTAAAAACTCACTCTGTATAAACAAATAAAAGAAGACAAAGCTAGTAATTAATATGTTAAATAATAACAGTACATACAATATTAAATAAATATTGGCTAGGGAACTCAAAATGTCGCAGTGGCTTTATTTTGTGTATATTTCTCATATTCAGCAACAGAACAAACATCTAAATTTACTCGGTTTGTCACCGAGTAAATTATCACAAGTTGTTTTTATGTGGTTTGGAAAATTTGCCAGGCTTTGCATTTTAAAGAGACATAAAGGGAAATATAATGACCGGATTTACCTACATGATTAAATTGGCCGTCAGATTGTCTGCCTCTTTTGAAGTACGATTAAACCATGGCAATTAATTGTGTTTTGTTCAGCTGAATTATGTCATAATTTCGTTTGAGTTTTGAGCTTATTATTCTCGCGGAGATCCAGAGTCTGTATCCACAGAGCGAATTAATTTCTTGATCGGATTATGCAATCTGTTACGAGCGTGATGTCACAATGGTAAAAGCGGTTTTCACAGGTGAGTTTCCTCATGAATTAAATTTGTAAATATGGAACGAAATATGGACTTGCACATAAATACCATGCACATAAATACACACTTTCATGTTCGCCGACTGTTGTAAATGTTTTAATTTTGGATGAAACATTAACACACAGCAAAAGTAGGAGGCTATGCTCAAATGCCATGACCATAATATTATATGAATGTAGAGGGTCTTCCTAAACCTGAATGTTATAGAGAAAATAGGAATTCCCTTCGCTAATGCTTGCGTGTAGCGTAAGCATTAGCGAAGGGCTTATTGAAGATAATTAATTTACTCTTTACTTAAGATATAGGTAACATTTACCTATACGTATAAGTAAACATGTGCCTGGTACTTTGACATCAATATGTTCAAATATATCAAGTATATATATATATATATATATATATATATATATATATATATATATATATATATATATATATATATATATATATATATATATATATATTTTGTGAAAAAAAAAAATATATATATATATATATATATATATATATATATATATATATATATATATATATATATATATATATATATATATATATATATATATATATATATATATATATATATATATATATATATATATATATATATATTTATTAGTCTGATTGGACAGACTATATAATAATAACAAAGAAAGAAGTGAGTAACCAGGAAGTGCAGCTGTTTGTAACCACGGTATATACAGCATATCCGTGGTTACAGATACCAATGCGAGGAGTTCAGCCATAGCGTTCAAAGAGCGAACAGCTCTGCTAATCATTTTTATATAATATTGTAAAAGTTAATAGGTAAATTTAAAGTAAATTAATTAAAACATGTGACATAAGTGGAATACCAGAGGGAACAGTTTTAAAGCAGAAATAACTGCGTGTTAAGTGTTTTCGTCGAAACTACGACGTGAGAAGTGGAGACCAGGTAGCGTTCCTAGTCTGTAGATGACGACTGTAGAAGCAGAGAAAGAAGAGGAAGTTAATTTACAAAAGTCCAAATTGTAAAAAGGCAGTACGAGTGCAGAATATGACGATTCACAGTTTGAGGCGTCACCTATTATAAAATAATAGGTGTGTAGCAGTTCTATAACCTTTCCACTGGTTTTCTCGCTTATTTAGCACAAATTTAATATTATTATTTTTGGTTTACTATTAATTTATAATAAATTTTATGAAATTTAGGAGCGTGGCTGTTGCCTCATCGAACGCATGCGGCTCATTTTTCACTAAATGCAGTGGACTATATTGTGTTCTGGAAAAGGTGGAAATGTCCAAAATACACAGAGGCTCAGTTAGAGAGAATTACGAGATGTTGCCACGCGTTTAGGCGAGCGCATTTTGTCAATTTGATTGAACCCAATCTAATTTAAGTCAAATTTCCTCGAAAACGATGCATCTTATCGACTCTGACTAAGGGTACATTATTTATGTATTTTTTTATGTAGATTCGCATCCCCTATTAATTTTATGAAATTTCTATCAGAGGAAAAGTTATTGATAAAAAATCGTCAAGAACCCCCTCCCCCCCCAAACGAGACGCCTCTGTTTATTTTACATAAACCAAACTACAATGTAATCTAAGGTATTTGGTGAAAAAATCATCATATAAAGGTATATTTTTGAAGTAAAAGTTTTTGAAATATTTATAAAAAATGGTTTCTACCCTAATGCTTTATTGGGGTGCAGCTCCCTTAGGAAGAGGGAAGAGGTTGGATTATGAGCTTACAAGAAATATTCTGCTTGAAATAACTTTTTCCACAACCTCCTAAAGTTATGGGATTAAAAACTGAAACACCCTGTATAAACGCAGAACTTAAGACATTTTGAGTTTATTCGTGATTGCAACTTCGAAATTCATATCGAAATATATAAAATATAGTGTTTTCGATATAAATAACTAATTCAGGAATTTCCAATTTTCCGGTGATGGACACTCTGTAGCTGAAACCCTCGTCGAAATATGTAAATATTGGTCTCTAGTTGTATTTTGAATACAAATGTGTAATATTGACATTTTCAGTTTAGCGTTTGAGGCAGTTTTGCAGGCAAAACCCGCGTCGGAATATGTAATATCTCATCGAGGTATATTAATTGTAAAAAAATAAAGGTGCAAATGAAAGGTGCAAATGTCCACGTACGAGAGACAATAAAAACATCACAATATATAAGTATAACTATTAAGAAAATAATTGAAAACCGCAAATTGATTGCAAAATGATTGGTCGGTCGCGTCCAATTTTTAAGATAAAATTCAGACAAAATACCTATGTCGACAGCGGCAAAATTTAAATTACTTGTCGATATAAAAATAGGAATTGGTCATAATAACCGAACGTTTCCTAATACTTATCGGAATATGAGGGTTCTGATCCATGAATGCAACCCGCTGAACCATGAACCTACCCCATATAAATCCGTTCTTTTTAAAGACATAAGACATTCCTGCTCCCCTTACGAAATAATCTGCGATTGTTGATGTAATGTCATTTCGTCGCTTGGAATCAGAGCACAGATGACGAAAATGTTGTTCTTTGATCACATATAGCGTGCATTTCAATAAATGTCGGTTGGGAGTGGGAACTGTTAATATTTCTTAACATTTATTAAATCTCTTAAAATGTGGGATCAATTTTTTTGGGACGTTTAACTGGTGAACGATCTAATTGATTTACAGAATTCAATCTAGGAATTTAAAGAATTTTTAGCTGGGGAAAATAAACCTCTTTATCTACGGGATGTATGTATCTTTGAAAGGTTTTTTTTGTCAGAAAAAGTGTACCTTTAGCAGCGAGTGTTCATAATAATTGCAATAATTTGCGATATTTGATATTGATTTTACAGGGTGATTTGTAAAGCTATGATTTTTCTATCAATTTTTTGATGTACACGAGGTAAACGAGTCACCCTGTATATTTCATTGTAAGATCTTCATATAGCCTCATATTTTAGTTATGCATAATTTTTTGAATTTTGGTCATAACTCATTTGTGTCAAAAGATATGATTTTGTACTACAAATATACGCAAAATCTCAAAAAGGAATACCATAAAGGCTGAATTTAAAATTTTAAACATTAATTAATAACGGGTGGGGCCATCTCTACCCCTTATCACCTACTGACATCTTTGAGGCATACCGCTGATGACGTTATTGATTAGATCACCCGAGATGGCCTCCCATTCTTCTTGAGGTGCATTTCCCAGCTCTTCAATCCCATGTGATTCCATTTCTCGATCCCACATTCATCTTTGGAGCGCATCCCACACCTTTCGATGGGGTTGAGGTCCGGCGAAAGTGTCGGCCATTCCATTCTCGTGATATTTTCTTGTTGAAAAAATTCGTTCACTATGTTGGCTCGATGTGGTCTAGCGTTATCGTTCATATAGACAAACTGTTCACCCATTTGATGAGACAGAGGACTATTGGCTATTGGCTCCAGAATTATTTCCGAGTATCGCAAAGCTGTTACTGTCTCATGGACAAAAAGTACAAGTTCAGTGCGATGGTCTATTGATATCTCACAACTGGGATATCAATAGACTGTAATTGAGCGACCACCGAAAGGTATAACGCCTATCGTACATTCTTCTTCTTCAAAACGGGTAAATATTTGGGTATTTTTTCTCATATGTTAGGAAAGCAAATTGTTTTGATTTGTAAGGTCGTCGGGCCTACCGACAAACTGGTTCGCAAAATTAAGACGTTGTTCTTTATGCCATGGCTCCAAAAATACCTTCTTTGCTGCCGCATAATTTCGTAACTCTGAACCCTTCACCCGCCGCCACCGCCTTGCATACCTCACAGATCCAGGAAACTCCGTTTCGAAACAGGCCGTCACTGCTGTTTCAAAGGGATTCGTTCTAAGATGGTCTAGGAAGAGGTTGTCTTGCTCCACAGTGCTTATTTTACGACGCCCTCCGCCGTGGACGTAGCGAACGTTTCCTACAGCATTCCATTTTTTTTGAGTTTGAATATACAACTCTTACATTTAGCTCATCTGCAACTGCCTGTAATGACCAATCATTTTCAAGCCATGTAACAGCTCGCATTTTTTCAGGTTCAGTTAACCGCGGCATTTTAAGACTTGAAAACTAATAGTGGTTTGTAAATTACGGAGATAATTATTGACTTTTGTTTGAAGTATCAAATAACTGTCAAAATAAAATATGATCTTTTACATTACAATATCAAAAAAAAATCGTGCACTTTCAAATGGGCGCCAGCGTACATAAAAAAATTACTTGCTTAAGATGCAGACTGTAGGTAGGTAACTATAAAAATAAGACGCCTCTATAAATAAAAGCAAGTGAGATTCTACTTAATCTTAATCTTAGATCTGAATAAAAGTGTAATTTAAACAAATCCTAATTCAGTGTATCTACAAAGCAACGTAGTATTTGGCGTTAACAAACATGAATAAATGAAATGACTATACTTTCTATAATATTAAGTCGTCTTCGTCAGAATCAGAACAAATTTGAGCAATTTTTTTTATGGGACCCGTAATCTTCTGAATCCGAATCTGATTCTGTTGTACTTTGATAATCAGCAGCTGTTGAATCGGTATACGCCGCCATGCCTGTTTCTGTGGCGGAATCTGGCATCGCCAATTTTGATCTTTTTGACTGTTTGCATTCAAAACAATTTCCAATTGTGTGCGACGTAAGTTATCTTACCTGCTCTTTCAGTCAATAAGGTCAGCTAATAAGTTGCACATTATATCTAGTTAATTTGTCGCTATAGACATGTCACAGCGTCTGAGTTCCATCAAATCAAATAAATACCCATTTTCGGTTGGAAAAATAATAATTGAGTAAAAACCCGATATTTACCATTCCAATAAATATGTGGGGTAAATATGTGGGTAAATATATTTTCACATCACTAATTGGGCTCAGTTATTTGCATTCCAGTTTTGATTATTCAAAGCAAATTCCAGAAGTCGTCTTTTATGCTCACCGTGAGCATAAAACTCGTGAGCAGCTCACCAGTCAACTTTGGATACCTAGCCGGTCGTCTGGAGTGAGGTCCACCTTCACGCAATCGGTTTCTTATTGTTGGTGTTGAAATGATCTTACTCGTGGCCACATGAAATGGTCATTTCAGTTGGGTAGCATTAGTTCTGCTGTTCTGCAGAACGATTCTTCTTAGAAAACGATCTTCTGCTGCGCGATTGACCATACTGTATGCAATATTAAAGCGTCGAGCTACTTCTTTCCGTCAAACAGCAGCCGAAACCATTTCAATTATTCTTTCAAGATCTTGCAATCCAAATCCGAAGCAATCTTTTTATTTTTTCACACAAATAGACATGAAGTGGAAAAAAATTACAAAATATCCAGGACATAAAAATAAGGACAGTGAGATGACCAAAATTCAAACATAGCTAAGATATGAGGCTATATGATGACCTTATAATGAAATATAAAGGGTGACTCGTTTACCTCGTGTACATAAAAAATACTGATCTACTGAAAACACTTAAAATCATAGCTTTACAAATCATCCTATAAAATCAATATCATTAATCACAAAATTAATGCAATTATGCACACTCGCTGCTGAAGCAACACTCTTTCTGACAAAAAAAACCTTTCAAAGATACATCCATGCGTTCAAAAGTTACAACTGATCAAAGTGGACCAATTTTCTAGGTGAACCGCTTCAAAAAACGTGCGTTGTATATTAATACCATCTTAAATGGTAAAATAAAAGCACACGTGCACGTTATTAGCATTATAAAGTCTCTTATCTGCCGTTCTGATCTGTTCTGATTTATTAGAGGTCCTAACAGTCCCTGATCCCTGTAAAGGTACATTTCAACCTAATTTAGCAGCAGAGCTAGGGCAATAATCAGGATACGTGTTCATTCCAGCTGCTAAGGAGATTATTAGTATGTCGGGCAGAAGGTACAGTTCACGCCATTAAATTCGAATCTCTTTAGGCGTCAGTGCAAGTCTTCTGATACACATAAAACACGCAAAAGAGAATGTATCTCTGTGTGGAGCCTGAATGGAATGGAAGTATATCTTTTTGAATTTATATGCTGTCCGTGTGTATGCGCTTTATCATAATTTTATGAAACTAGGGCAGTAAACAAGACTATACGCTATATAATAAATAGCCCTTGGATTGGTCTCATGTAAACTTAGATAGGCTATTTTGTGTTTGTTTTTTTAACCTAGACGAAATAGTGAGCCTCAGCCGACACGTAACACAGCCAGCTCAACAGATAGCCATGACCATGAGAAACGTGGCAACGCAGCACAGGGTCCGCTAGCAGCGCCAGCTTTTCAACAGTTTTGTTTTCGGTAAAATTATTGTGAAAATCAATTGTTCCCTGGTAATTCATTTAATGATTAGTGTTCTCCCTTTTGACTTAATAACTCAAGAAATAACTCTACAGCTTCCCGTTGCTTCTTGCCGGGCATTAAGTTATTTTTTTTTATTCTGAATACATGCTCTGTTAAGTTAAATAACAATTAATAAACCATTATTTTTTTTTGGAAAAATTCGAACGGTTTTAGTCTCTTTAGCCGTCGAACAAGTCTGTTGTTGAGTAGTAGTAGTTTATTTGTATATAGGCTATATATGCCATTACAAAGAGGTTAGTGTAAAACATTATAGCTACAGCTATTATATAACAAAATATATCAATTGTTATATAAGTACATTAAACTAAACTTCATTCAATATGTACTTATAGTTAACTGACCCCATATAAGATACCGCGCAGTTGCCACATGTAATTCTTCTACTACTTACGTACGTCTACTTTAAATATGACAATCACGTAAACATTTATTTTTATAGTTAAAAGCGGCAACGCCGATCCACGACCTCTCCAATAACGAATATTCAAGCGGTATATCTCTTTTTAACTTATTGGAATGACGCGCCGTCTGTGTTAGTTTGACAGTCCCTATGGACTCTCGGAACGTTCGGATCTCTTACAGTGGCGGGTTTGCGGGTATTGCTAATATATTATTTATATACCTACCTATGTAGGTATACATCGAAATGACGCGCCGTCTGTGTTTAGTGAACGGAGTAGCAAATGTCCCCTCTCTTACATAGGATCCATGGCTTATACGCACGTAAATTGTAACGGTCATTCGCGATAGTGTAGTGCGTTGGTTAAGATATTCGCGTGTATATATATATATATATATATATATATACACGCGATATATATATATATATATATATATATATATATATATATATATATATATATATATATATATATATATATATATATATATATATATATATATATATATATATATATATATATATATATATATATATATATATATATATATATATATATATATATATATATATATATATATATATATATATATATATATATATATATATATATATATATATATATATATATATATATATATATATATATATATATATATATATATATATATATATATATATATATATATATGTATAGTGCTGTTTTAATGTGATTTGTGATACAATATAATATCGGCGAAGGATGAAAAATATTCCTTATAAAAGGATGAAAAATATATATATATATATATATATATATATATATATATATATATATATATATATATATATATATATATATATATATATATATATATATATATATATATATATATATATATATATAATATATATATATATATATATATATATATATATATATATATATATATATATATATATATATATATATATGTATAGTGCTGTTTTAATGTGATTTGTGATACAATATAATATCGGCGAAGGATGAAAAATATTCCAAAACGTAGGCAGTACCGATCGGTAGGTGAGAAAGGAATAATTTTCCGAGTATTTTACTGCATACAGAGACATCACCCTCATCGCGACAAGGATGATTTGGTGGATATGTGTTCGGATTATACAGAAGCATCAAAGGCAAGCATATACACACTTTTAAGAGAAGAAAAGGTACATGGAAGTGTACAGCCACCGAAACTAAAAAGCGGTCGAAATAAGATTGTAGTGGACGATGAAGCAAAAAATGCGATACGTAGAACGGTCCACGGTTTCTTTAGAAATAACGAATTGCCCACTTTAGATAAGGTGCTGCAAGGTATAAGTGAAAATGATATTATACCTAAAATGTGCAGGAGTAGTCTGGCAAAAATTTTGAAAGACATGAATTTTAAGCGTAATTAACAACTAGTGAATATGTGTAATACTACAGTTATTACAGAAAACAAAGGTATGAAACTAAATTTGACTATTAAACATGAATAATTTAAAATATTTCACGAGAATTTTAATTTAAAATTTAAAACCTAAAGAAGGGAATAAATGGAGAAGAGATAATTTGATTAAAGACAAGGGAGATAACTATACTAAGAGAAAATCCGTTTTCCCTTTTTATGAAGCGAGACTTGAATGAAAATATCATATCAGTAGAAGTTGATATTTCAAAGAAAATCCGTGGTCGTCCTAAAAGTGGCTTATATAAAACAGACCTTAACATACTCTGGTCTGAAGGAAAATGCATTACGAACGAAAAACTCACGGATATAAAATCAATATGGCACCTCATTCCCAAAGATTGCTATATTCATTACTTTTTGCAGATGACCATATTAAAGATGATATAGATGGATTTGGAGGTATCCCTGACTATATAAATATAGATAATAAATATTTGATTTCCTATTTTTATTGTTTCTCTTAATTTTGTAATCACCGAAATTATAAAACGCAAAAAGGAACCATGCATCATTTTTCAAAAAAAAATAAAAAATATACTAGATTTTTTAAAATTTTTTCAGCAGCAAATCTGACAAAGTTTTAACGCAAGATAAAGCTCGAATCCGCATTATTTATAATTTCATGCCGATTTAATTATAGTTTGTACACTTTTAACCTTCGTTTCTCAAAACTTAGTTTTTGGCGTTGGTTCCTTCTTGCATAATCTTCTGTTCTTCTTGTTCTGGGATGAACAAGGCTACACCAAGATATAATGAAAATCGGAAAACGATACAAAGGATTTTGGGTGCAAAAACCGTATATACTTGTTAATTGAATGATAACGTAATTTTCCACATAACGAAAGCCCTAAGTTAATTTAAGACAACCGTTTTATTGGAGACGATGAGGAAGACATTAACTCTAAAGGATCAAATTTGGTAAATATTTACGACATCCACTTCTACGTTTTTTGGCGTTTTCTTTTTCTAACATGTAGATGACATTATTAGAAGTAATTTGTGATCAATAAAACAAATGAGTACTTAGCCCTGGCATACTACCTGGGAGCAAATAGTTGTATAAATAGGGTGCTGGCTGTGTACAAATTTAAGTGGCTCAAGGCTAAGCTAACAACCATAAATTTTAATGGATATATGTGCATGAAATTGTGGTAGGTGCGAGAGGGGCAAGGAAAATATCAACAAATGTAACGACAAATAGGACGAAATCGATAAGTAGTTCTTGGCAACAGTGCAAATTATACGACCGGATAAATAAGACAGTTGTGTGATGCAGATTAGATCAGTAGTCTAATAAATGACAACCCAAAAACAATAGTGGTTTTTAACACTTAAAACATTTTTTCGTTGCACCATTTGCACATCATCCGGAATATTGTTATTGAGGTAACGTATTGTAAGTACGTATTTTTATTTTTGTCATAGGTCAGAAGTGGATGTCGTAAATAATGACCTCAAATTTATTACACCATGAAACGGAATACCGTAATAAGAAATCTGATAAAATTTCCTCAGACTAAAAAAGTGTACTTTGTAAAATAATAATTCAGGTGGCGCGCCTATTGGTTTAAATTACCAGCAGGCTGTGCTTCGCCTTATTAATATCTTGTCGGATATTACTCCGTAAAGCCGGGATAAGCACCCTAATATATTATTCATTAAAATATGTGCAATAAGTGTTAGCCGAGATTAATTAGCGCCCTTTATTTAGCCGGTCCTGGACTTATGCGGAAAACGTTTCCGCCTACTAGATGCGGAATTAAAAAAGAGGCACTTACCGCTCATAAAATTGTATATAATGGGATTAACTGCGCTATTCGCGTAACACAGCCAGTGGGACACCAGGGAGAATGCCCGGTTGGTATCGCTGTTCGTCATCTTTGTTGTGACCCTGAAACAAATTGATCATGTTAAGGTTGCAAACCGCTTACAAATCATGGCATATGTTGAAGGGGGAGTAGGGCGGCACTGAACAGATATGGAAAGAGGGAACAATCGTGAAATAGGATAAGAGCGTAAATGACCCGCAGTTATGTTAATTGACGCGCCTCCCTCCGGGATTAATAAAACGGTGGCATTTGCCGCATCGCGAAATTGAGATTAACTGAGTTATTATGCGAAATATAAGTCTCAAATGATATAATAGAACTGACCATTTTCCTGCTATATAGGGCCTAGGGGCCCGACGTGAATATGTTCGCCGGCCGCCGTAATACGTGTGAATTCAATATATTGCAATTATTAGACAAATTAAACTTTCCATACCTCAAATGAAAGAACTGCTGCAAGATATCTGGGTCTGGGTTTCTCGTTCTGTTGGTTTGTCACAATACTATACTAACGGTTGTGGCGCCCTTTGCTTTTCACGAAAATAACATAACATAATATTCTTAAAATGTCTCTAACTAAAAATAGAAAC